>JAQQFT010000475.1:0-25827 GCA_029582265.1 Zoroaster sp. YZ-2022 | reverse complement strand
AAATTTTCAAAGTAAATAATTCTAAAGTTACGTTTGAATTTTTTAACAAGGGCCCCCAAACTGCCTGATTCGAGTAATAATGACCCGGATTAACCCCGTACTGTTTCAGGAAACAAAAAATTTTCAAACACGTCCCCAATAAAAAGACCCTTTCGCCCCAAATCGTGATAATCTCCAGATTTAATCAAACCACGCCAAACTTTTTTAGGTGCTCGTATTCTTCGTCCGGTTTTTTCCCGGGTTAAAACTATTAAAAAAGCTTTTGGGAGGAAGACTCGCTTTAAACCGTTCGAAACTACCCTGTACCGTAGGATAACGCCTTCTTAAAAGTAGCAAAAATTTTTTCAAATTTGATTCAAACTTTTTAGAAAGGAAAAAAATTTTTATGGTTTTTTTAACGAGTTTACGGCGAAGGATAAAATTAAAATGTCTCAAATCGCAGTTGTCCGACAAAAAAGAAATTACTTTCCTGTTGTTTGAAACATTTAAAATTTCCTTTTACGTGACTTACCCCTTTTCATGAGAGAGAATCGTACCCTCGAAATTGTGAAACATAACGGGGATATTTTTTGAGGGGTTTTTAGTTTTAGTTTATTACTTTTTGGCTGCCCCAAAGATATTTTCCGGTGAGGGACAATGATCGGTACTTTGTCGTTTTTTTGAAAAATTTTTTTCAAACCAACACGCGCTAGCTTTTTCAAGTTTTCTTTATCCCTTTGTTAAAATTTTCGGGGTTTTTAAACCCTTTTTTAAAAAAAATTTGATCATATTATTTTTCTTTAACGATCGCTGTTAAAACTTTCTAACGCTTTTTTCCCCCTGATGCTTCCACGATAAAATTTTTCCGTCCATCGAACAACTATAAAAAAACCCACGGTGTGATTGATAATTTTTCTTTTAGGGGTTAAACCCTTAATCTTATCAAACATTCAAAACCGCGTATATCCCAAGGAGTCATGTTTTTAAATTTTTAAAATTCAAAAACGTTCTTTCCTTTAAATCCAACTTACACGCCCTAGTTATCACAATCAAAATATGATTTCAACAAGTCTTCTCGATAACCGTGAAGACATTTTGCAATATTTTTATGTCCCCTTTTTTTTGATCGTTATAATGGACTTAAATCCCCAACCAAAAAGAGTGCATTTAAGTCCTTTTTCCCTTTTTGAATCAATAATAAATTTATACGTTTTATTTTTTGGTTGCTAATTTTAAGGTACGATTGATTTGTCTTCGAACCTAAAACGTTTATCGCTATATTGTTTTGTTTTCTACTTTTTAATTTGATCGAGGGGAGTTGGAAAATCAATCCTAAAAATTTAAAAAACCGTCTTTTTGGGATAGCTAGACGTTCTCCCCGAATTTTTCCTTGTTTTTATTTGTTTGTGAAATTTTTCATATGTAACGCCCATCTTAAACATTGTCGTCGTCGTTTTTTCCGTTAATACACGCTCGTTTTTCAATCTCTTATCTAGCTTAATAAAAGAACCAATTCCTAAAATGTTGGCATTTCAATTTTTATAATGTAAACTTAAAAAACGTTCTATGTTCCAATTAGAACCTTGTTCGTCCACTTTTTCTATTTTCTTTATTATACTATAAGCTCGCAATAAATCAGTTTCAAACCTCATTTCATTGTTTAATTATAAAATCTAGATTAAAATGACCCGGCCTATTTCGATAGTACCATTTTTTTTCCTTATAAAATCAACCACTAAATTATCTGAAACTTATTCCTCCCTCTTAATTCTTGCAAAAACTAAGGACAACATTTCGATTATCTTTTACATCCTTTCCCAAAAAATATTTATATCTTTGTCTTTGCTATGACCGAGTGGATGGGTTTTTCTTCGTTGACGTAAATTTTCCACCGATAATAAATCGTTTATCAAATTTCAACCTTGGTCGCTCTTTTTAAAAATTTTAATTTAGTCTTTTTATACGATTCCCCCTTTTCCCCCCCCTCGATCTAGTAAAGGGAAAATGCTCAACTTATACGATTTTAAGTTGAGCTAAATTTAATTTATACAATGGTATTTTAAATCTTTTGTTGTATCTTTTACGGCGTTATACCAAACGTTTATTTACTTTATTGTTCTACCGTCTGGGAGTACATTCATCTTTTATTACGACCAAACTCTTTCAAATCATTATCGTTAGTCCATTTGGGATAAATACTGTCGTCATCTTCTTTTTCCCATTAAAACCACATAATATGAACGAGTTTTCTCTTTTTCGAATATACATATCTTTTTTCTATTAATTTTTTATCAAAAACTAAATACATCATCAAAAACCCCATGAGTCATCAAACGGGATGACGTCATAAACCCCTTTTTTTCCAAATCTGAACCAAATAATTCTAAAATATCAAAAAGAGAAGTGTAATAAAACGGTAATTTATCCCCACCTCGTATAACGACAAAATCAACCGCAAAGAAAATTTTCTTATCTGTTGGCTTACGATAATTGAAAACTTATGTCCTCAGAACCGCAACGAATAATAATTTAATCATACTATATACCGTCCGATACCACGTCGGTCACCAGTTTTTGTGGTTCTGATAAAAATTGAATACAAGGCTTTCTATAAAAGATAAAGCCCCGCATCTGCCGAGCCGAAGGGAAATGTATTGCCTGCAACCCCCAAGACTTAATTAATTAATTATTTTATGTAGAAATTGCTCGTTGACTTCCCAGTCTTATTTTTCAACGTGTTGTTGTTGTATAAACTATTAGGTCACGCGAACCCCCCGCCGTGAGGCAAACACCACCGAGTCAGCTTCAGAGTTCACGAGCTTGATGTAGAAAACCGTTGTAAACGAATTCAGGACGAACCTCACATCAGTGGAACGACAGAGTGGGGCCCACGCAGTTTCATTTGTTAACGCGTTCCACACCAGGAGTTAAATGAATAAGAGTCTTCTTAAGAAACTTTTTTTGATGAAACCTGGCGCATTCTTGGGTCATTTAAAAGAAAATAAAGAATTACCACAAACCACATCGCTTTAGATAGAAAATTGATACTTTACCGAGGTGAGGAATAACCAATGAACTATCTAATGTAATTTTCATCCACTAAACTGGGGGATCGTTGGAAGATATCGATCATTTAGTGACGCAAACTCGGTTTTAACACTAAGTCGAAAACGTTAAAACACGAAGGTCCCCAAAAGCGACATTGACGTTCTTGCTGCCGACTGAAAATGTAGTTACGTTTTTCAACATTGAATTTTTCTGAAGTTGTGAAAATTTCATTTTTGTGGTGTATTTTTATATAAAAGAGTTGAAAAAAACATTGAAGATCGCCCCAAAGGAGGGCTGACCCTTCCCCTCAAGTTCCGGAAATCCTTCGCCTTTTGATAAGGGCGTAATGTTTGGAAATAAAATTGGGAACATCTCCGATCGATTTAGAGAACTTAAACTCGTTTTCCCAAACCCAACAAATGCAAATCTATGAGGGCCTGCAGCAGAAGACCGGAAAAAGCCAGTTTTCCAACACTGGCTTGCTTCCTTTGGTTTGTTTAATTTTATACCCACTAGAGTCACGGACTCTGGTCGCCGATTGTGTCTATTGTATGTGGGTAAAGCAAAGTAACGAACCGTAATGCCCCACCATTAAATGTATGCAACGATTGTCAAACGATTCGACATACCCAAAACAAAGAACATTGTTGTAGAATCAACCCAGTGCAAACCTGTAGTTTGTACAAACACTACGTCGTCACGTAATCATACGAACTGCAGTCCCTATGGACATTTTTTTGCAAAAAACCCCCACTGACAAGAGTTGAATGACAACAGAACATGCACTATTTTTTTTTGCTATCGTGATAAAGGATGGTACCACATTCACCCATAGTTGGTAAATTCGAGCAATACAATTTGAAGTTTATATTGATTACATCATAATTCACAGATTACACTAAAAAGTTAATGAAATAATATTACTGACGTGATGATGTAATTGGTTTTAGAAACTAAGTCACATTAGTCGTGATCGTGGTCGAGTTTTGTTAGGTCGAGTTTTCCCAAAGGGTCGAGATGTCTTAAACCTCCCGCAGGGTCACACTATTTGTTTAGGTCGACTTTGTCCGTTCTCGCCAATCTATACTTCCCGCAGATTAGACAAAATGAAATAATATTTACGACGTAATGATGAGGTAATTGGTTTCTACAAACTGAGTCACATTACGAGCTTTATCCCGAGAGTTGTTTTTAGTGAATGCGAAGTATGACAACTCGAGTTTTGCGTAGGTCGAGTTGTCGCGGCTCGGGCGCAGTCGTGATCCAGTTGTTCGTGTCGAGTCGTCACAAGGGTCGAGCGTCTACCCGCACCCCTCACACTCAAAATGTGAATAACATGATATTTAAGAGTAATTGGTGACACCATGAAATGCTCAATTGAGTAGTAATTAGTTCTGAAAAAAACTGGGGGTACAACTGACGTTCGATCAGTATGCTCTGATCGTCCCCCAGGAGAATGCCGGACCTAGGAAAATGCGCTGCTTAAGTAGACTGCTGGAGGATCATCCCTGAATAGATGCTGAGGATTAATAATAATAAAAAAAGATTTTAGGGGCACATATCCACTTTCCTGCTGGCGCTCAAGGCGCGGAAACAAAGAAAAAACATATCAAAAAATATACAATGATAGATGGGGAAAACAAATTATGTACCGAGATACAGTACCTACAATGCAATTACAACATATACATCAGAGTTGTGACATAAGATGAGTTTTAAGCATCGACTTGAATCTGACATACCATGACAAGATTTGGAGTTTAGTTGGAAGATGATCCCAGAGCCCTGAGCTGCGACAGAAAACGACCTATCACCCCTGCAGTTCCGGTTTTTGAAGTTGGTTCCGAGGAGTGACATGTTGCTGGAGCGCAAATTGCGTGATGGAGTGTAGACTTAAGTGAACTAGAAATATAAATTTGGGAGCACTGTTATTAAAAGATTTGTGAACAATGGTATAAGTTTAAAAACAATTTCAGAAACAGGAAGCCAGTGCAGTTCTTTCAAGATTATGCGTGATATGGTATGACTTTCGACGACAAAGTCACAAATACGAGCTGCCGTGTTTCGCAAAGCTAAAGACGAGATATTTGATTCCGGTGAAGACCGTAAAGTGAGAGAATTCCTGTTATCGAGCCGTGATGTGACAAATGCATGGCAATTTGTTCAGCAGCACTTTTGATCAAGCATTTCCAATTCCGGCTTATATTTTGATATGAAATGATGATATGCGAACACAATGTTGGTGAGATATGCTTTAAAGTCATTGTCGAGCCGACGATATAACACCCAAATTACGTGCATGTAATGAAGGGTTATCTGCGAGTCAACCAATTGTAATAAATGGAAGAAACTTTAGACACTTGTTGACGTGATCCAAAATAGAACAAATTTGTTTTTTCATCGTTCAATTTCAGGAAGTTTTGTCTCATCCAACTTCTGAATCTCTTTGAATACATTTCTCCAGTGTTTTAATGCAGGAATCGGCAGGTTCTTGAGAAGATTTAAAAGTAATGTAAAGTTGTGTGTCATCAGCGTAAATATGGTAATTTAAATTATACTTCAAAATGATATCAGAACTGGAAAAGGTATAAACAGTAAACCACCAGGGCCGAGCATAGGAGCCTAGGGGCAGAAATAGTCAAGAGTAACAGGCTCGGAGATAGCGTTACCAATACAAACATGTTGAGGCCTATTTAAAAGGTAGGACTTGTACACTAATCCAGGGCTGTGTCATGGTATTCCAAGATGATATTGAAGTTGGCGGAGAGAAGGATTTGCGATCGACAGTGTCAAAAAGTGGCGCTTAAGTCTAACAAAACTAATGCAGTGATTTTCCCCTCATCCATGGCAGATAAAAATGTCATTGTTGACGCGAAGAAGAGCAGTTTCGTTCCGCTTTAGAAATGGTTTGTAGGTTGACTAACAGGTTCCGACAGGTTATTAGCACGAATACGATTAGAGATCCGTGATGAAACAACTCGCTCGATTGTTTTTCCAAGGTACTTTAAATTCGCTACTGGTCGGTAATTTTTGAAAACTTCCTTGTCTAAATTGGGTTTCTTTAGGAGTGGTTTAACATGAGCAAACTTTCTGGCTATTAGGGAAACAACTGGAAGAAAGAGATCGTTACAATACACTGTGGGATATACTTAGCAAACACATCAATATTTTGTTTATTACGACATGAAGGTACTGGACCAAGGTTCATATGATTTTGATGGCGATTTCATGGATGAGTTTTGACTCCGTAATAATTAGTAGGCTCAAACATGGACAGTCTATACTTTGTGGATCCTTGCGTGATGAAGCTTGATATAGAATGGCAGGTACTGAGAGGTGGAAAAGAACGACGGATATTCGCACTTTTTTGTGACAAAAAGTTTGAAAAAGCATTTGCGAGGTCCTGATCGGAGTGTGTAGATGGAAGCACTGGAGCTTTTGGGTTTATGAAGTAGCTTTTTCAACAATGTTGCAAGAGTTTTTTCTGATCACCAGAGCTATCTTCCACAAGAGATGAGAGGAGTTATTTTTGTTCGTTAATCATGTTCTTCACAATATCACGTTGGTCATAGCATCTCTGCTGATGTACCTCCAAGTTTCCCATTGTCACGCCATCTTCTGCCTGTTGACGGCGGATTTTCCCTTGCAGCACGGATATCATCATTGAACCAGGGGGATTCAGATTGTAGTTTAACAGTTCGAGTTTTTTGCGTGAGCATGATCATCCAAGATGTTAAGCGGACAGTAGATTCAAACAGATTGACACACAAGAATCCAGCTCACCATCTTCAAGGTTTCACATTTTCCAGTTGAGATTCAATCATCATGACATAAATCTTAATATTTACTTTCTTCTTTTTCCAGTGGCGAGTAGTTACAGAAATGGTAGAAGTATGGAGGTTTTTTTAAGGTTCAAATTTACCATGATTGCATAATGATCAGATAAGCTTGTGATGAATAGTTATATTCGAGATAAGAGGTGAAGCATTTTCACCGCGTTATCACGAGGTCAAGACAGTGACCATACTGGGATGAGTGGGCCAGCTGTGATGTGCTGTATAAGTCCATGACAGCAGAGCAGAATCTTTAAACTGATTTGGTATAATTGTTTGAAATAATGTCCATATGAATGTTAAAATCGCCGGTTAAAATAATGTCAGATGGGTGTAAGAGATAATCGACAATTAATTTTTCAAATTCCTGCAGAAAACTGGAGAAGTTTCTGTTATATGTTTACCATCAACATCCCTTTTCTGGTCGATATTTAATAAGCAAGGCGAACAGATCTAGAGTTGCACGTTACCTCAGCATGCAGAGATTCAAATGTTAGGTAGTCAATGTTAACACTTTTCATACTGACAGATAAACTGACCTAAAAGAGTAGTGCAAACCTCCACCGGTCTTTATTGGTCTGGGGATATGATGGAGAGAGTAGCCAGCAGGAGTACACTCACGGGGTGGCAAGTCATCATTAGGTTTAAACCATGTCTCGGTTATGGGCAATGTAAGATCCAAATTGTTTTTAGTACAAAGTCAACAAATTCATCCGATTTGTTACATATGGATTGAGTATTCAAGACACAGAGCTGAAGTTTAGACTCATCGTGAACATTTGAGTTGAGTTGAAGTTATGCCAATGTCGCTTGTTGATGTGGTTGAGTTCACTGCTGGGGTTGGTAAGCGCTTCGGAGTGTTAGTTGTGTAAGTCTGTCCATTCTACGGCGACCAGCTTTTTTCCCTCGATGTGCGGCGGTTTGTTTGGGGTTGGATTAGCAAGTATTCCAAGACAGTTCAATTGACTCAATCCTAAATAAGATAAAGCTACATCAGTACATGGAGCATTGCGAAGATTGAGTAGTTCATTAGCGGCTGTAGGAAATTTATGGAGCCCAGTGACGTTTGTGGGTGTGTTGATCAGTGTTTCAGGTCCAGGGTTTAAGGGTTTATGTCACCAGAAAATGTAAGGTTCCAGGTGAAAGGTGGCAGATGAATTATCAGTAGTATGATATTATAGGACGTCTCAAGAATTTAAGATGGCGGATTTTACGTTGGAACAATCTGTAGATTGCATCTTGTAGCTAATTCTACTGATGAGTCATTGAGACACCCACCCGCGGTCTGGATAGCAGGAGTAAGAATAAACAGGATGTAGACCTCCATGGTCTGATCACAAAGTTGTTGATCCAAACAAAAGTTCTGTCGTCAAGCTTACAGGTTATAATCCCTAGCTACAGGCTATAATCTAAATCAGAGTTGACTGCACAAATAAAAATGAAGATCCAAATGTGTATACACTCAACAGTAAATTTACTGCACAGACATACAAAAAACAGTTTTTCACTTATTATAAGAAAACAAATGTACAACACTCACATAAACGTCCAGTAGATTCCAGGTGTATAAGAAATCCACTAGTATAAAATGAAGACAAACTTAGAAGCTACATAAAACACTTACTTAGCACAAAACTGGAGAGCTGTTATGGAGTTGCTGCTTGTAAGGCATGAGAGAGGCCATCGGAGATCGTCAAACACGACACTGTGCCACAGGACATCGGCTTCTACATCAGCGCGACATTTATGACCACTACTACGGACTGAAGGACCTTCATATCCAAAGTCCATAACCTACCCCAGACTGAGGGATCTCCGTAATCCTAAGTCAACCACCCTCCATCCCCTGTGCTTTGTTAACAACTGATTCAGTTCCAGTGAGCACATTCCTTCCCCCAACCCCTAGGATCCTAGTGTCAACAGCGTTCCCGCCTGCGCGCCCCTTTCAACGAACTAATCCTCCAGCATCCATTCTTAAGGGATGATCCTCCAGCAGCCTACTTCTAATGCAAGTGCAGCATTTCTTCCAGAGTCCAGCATTCTCCTGAGGACGATCGGAGCATACTGATCGAAACGTCGAGTTGTACCTCCAGTTCTTTCTTCAGAACTAATTACTACTCAATTTATAGATTATTCTATACAGTCCGTTTCATAGTTTACAGAGCTCCCTACGACACGAAGGTGCTAGCAACGACGAAACGTACGTAATATATATTCTAATTAGAGGCCAGAACCTGGACCATGAGGTGAATGAACCATATATGCCTCGTGTCTGTGTGTGTGAGAGAACTTCATGACGTTCACACGCGAAATAGGTTGTGCATAAAGAATAGTACTTCGAATAGTTGTTCACTTAAACTTCCGTTTTCGAGCGGAAGGAGAGGTCAAATTAGGTCATATCTGTGAAAGAAAAATGTGACATAGTTCAAGGTCTTTAAGATGATGCAAGATTGTGAAAATATCTTCTCTGTGATTCATGAGATATGATTTTTTTTATTATTCAACTTCCGGTTTCGACCGAAGGAGAGAGGGTCAGATTGAGGGGCTACGTCAGTGAAACGAAATGTAACATAATTCAAGATCTTTCAGATGATGCAAAGATTGTGAAAATATCTTTTGTGGTTCATGAGATATGATTTTTTGAAATATTAAACTTTGATTTAGTGTAATGTACTCCGATATCTGATAATCCCTCACCATGACGTCACAACTTAGTATGTTACAACCACATGTTAAGGTCTGAACTATGTGTTAAGTTTTGCGTTCTGTGTGAACTCTGCAACTATGTTTTTGTCTTTGACAAGTCTTACTGAGAAGGAGAAGGAAAAAACCCGAATAATTAACAAGAGGTGTTCGCGCTGTCGCCTGAACACCTAAAATAATCGAACGAACAATAATAGGGTTTCGGGCGACCAGGCCGAAACCCTAATCGACATTTTAACTCCATTGGCAGATCCAGGGGAAAGAGGGTCATGTGTCCTCCTTTTGTTATCTTTGAGTATGCCCCTTTTTTCTGGCAGTGTGCCCTCTTCTTTTGCCGTGTTCCTCCCTTTTGAGTGCCTGGATCCGCCCCTCAATTTTTTATATTTTTTTATTTTGTATTTTCGTAAAGGACTGTAGGCCCCACAGAAATAATCCCTCGGGAGGAGAATGCTGCCTGAGTAGGCTTACCTATGAATCAATATACATTAAACAGACTACCTGTTCGGTAGATCTTTCTGATAAAATTATGGAAATTCCACTTTATCAATGCAAAAATTACTTTACTTTGGGAAGATTATCATCAGCTTTCAATAAAATTTTACATGGATATGTTACCATATTTTTATTAATTTTGAATAACTGTAATAATTAGTTTAGTACATTACTCTTCAGACCTATATTCGTTAAAAAAGAACCAAGAGATATGTACATCACCCAACCTGTTAACGAGTCAGCTTATTCTGTTTTGACTAAAGCGCCCCAAACTAAAGACAGAGAGCTAGATTACTCTGTTGAGCAGAGTTACGTTACATCCGATAGTCACCGGCTCAAGTCTCACTCCGCTTAAATTCTATTTCCAAACACATATAGTTTCATTTCAAACATTTGCTCATGATTTCACATTTATAAATAAAATCAAACAAAATCAGTAAGTAATCAATAATTACAAATAAAGTCAGATTGTTTACACAATACATCAGTGGTAAGCCCTTTAATACAGACAATCAATGAATAGACAAACATGCAAACAGAATGAACTTTTAGCAAATAAGATTTAAGTTTACGTTGAAATATTTTAAAATCTGACTACTTCTATCCTCAGGTGGCAGGCCATCCCAATTCAGTGGCTCAAAATATCAATCACTATGTTCGTAAGCTGAGGTTCTATACTTTAGAAAAAATGCGAGAGAAGATCCTAGTGTTATAATTACCAAATTACAATTTAACTGGAAACATATTAACATAATGATAAGGACGTTTATTAGTGGAATACTTTTAAACAAACAATTAGTAAAGATGTATCGTTCTTTTTTTCATCGTAAAACTGTAAATTTACTTGAGGAAAGGATAACAAATGTTAAAACAATTACACATTTCTAAAATGATCATGGTAACTCATGCGTTTAACAGTAAATTTGTACAGTTAAAACTATGATTTTGTAAAATATTTCATTTCAAAGTATTTGCCTTCATTTCTAATTCTATCAAGAAATTATCGCATGTTCCGATGAAAACAAAACATTTAAGAAAAATAGTGGAAACGCAGGCGATACATCATTAATGTGCATATTTAGTGTTCATTGTGTTTATTTGATGATACTCAAAAAACTTTACAATTATGTAGCAATATAGATACTTATATCACTCGATTGATACAGTGCTATAATAAACATCAATTTAATTAATTTAATTCATGTTACGCTAATAGTGGTGTGTGTGTAGTGCCTTCATACAGTTGTTTTATCCCTTCAATTTAAAGTGAAGGTACAACATTGGTAACTGCCAGATTATCAAAAATAACAGTAATATAATAATTATTTTAAACCTTCTTTGGTGTTGGTTGAAGTATCAATCATCCTAACAAGTATTCCTTCTAAAGTGCTTTCATCTTAAAGAAAACAGAAATTGTTGTTGAATTTAAAGGTGCTGTAAAAAAACTTTAAAAACATGAAACAGTTTTTCGTCGTTTTCCGTAAAAAGTAAGCATACTGTGAGTTGTGATGAAACCCCTTCTCTCAGGTTAGGTTTATGACATACGTCTGGAAAACCAGATGGTTGAAAATGAGTGTACATTAACAACACTGTTGTGTATCTAGACAGACATTTCTGTCTCAGGTGCAGATATCATTAAAGTGAAAAAAAAAATCATGAAAAAAATGCTGTGTTACGAAGACAGTAATTACAGCTTGGAATGAATAAGAACAATCCGAATGCACTATTTTCTCGTTAATAACAAAATGAAATTAAGCTAAACTTTCCTCACCGGTTGGCTTTGTATTCATAAATCTTGACTATTATAAAGTATGGATGCATTAACAGACATTTTCCCCGAAGTGTACACTGGTTTTAAATTTACATATTATTGGATAGCTAAGTGACTTCTGTTACACGACCATCATATACAGACCAACATGACTTTCAAAATATTGTACACAGAGCTCAAGCCGTGCCAATTTCCACAGAGCTGCTTGGATCTTACCAGAAAATTTGCTTTGACGTTGCTTAGCAAAATTAAAGTTCTCCTACGCGTATATATATATATAGCTATGAAAATCGTATGCACTAAAGCGTCATGAATACACAAATATGAACACATAAATTACCTAAAGGATGACTTAAATATTTGATTATATTTGTTTGCTATGAATATTTTAAATGAATTTGAACGACAGAACATTGCTCATCTGTGGTAATGATACAGCGTTAATATACAGGTAATAAAGCGGCCACGACTTTATAATTAAAGCATCCAGAGGTTACATTTTGCCTGGCAACAGCACACCCCAGGAAATCAGTTCTAAAGGCTCAAGTCAAACGAAAAGCACAGTTATGACAGGGCCAGCACCGGGTGCGGCACACGTTGATAAAACCATTTACTCAGTCACGTATCAAACACGTTATTTGTTTGATCAATTTTCCATTGTCAAGATATTGACAACATTTTGAAACCCACCAAAGAATCTTAAATTAAGTTATACATTCAAGCGAAACATGCATTATATCATAATAATCAGTTTAACCATTAAAGGGGCAAGGTATGGTCACGATCAGAGCAGATTCTTCTATAGAATATGGAATCGACATCCTAGTTTAATATTAACACAGTGACTGGAAATCATCATTATGCAGCAGCAACGGTAATGACCTTATCATCGTGAGCTATTATTTTCAATGAGTTAACCAAAAAGTAGGACCTTGATCCCATGCCCTGTTGATCATAAATTATACTCATTTGTTTTAATCATTGCGTTGGACGATATTGACCAATTCATATAATATTTATTCACTGACGTGGGCTCAGCACTGTATAATTAAATGGAGTGCTGAGGTACGTCGGTGAAGGGATATGCATGTACTAATTGGCGAGTATCCGCAACGCAATAACTCCTCAAATTAATGCAAACTACTGCAGGACAAAGTCATGCGGTCGAGAGGTTGCCGTATGAACTTGTAAGTTAGGAGGTCGTTGGTTTGAATTGCACCCAAATCATTTGATTTTATGTAGATATTGAAACCCGTATCTGTATAGAGTGTTGAGCTTCGTCAATTAGAAGCTCCCTTACTTCAAAAACATAAAACCCATTTTTTCAATTTAAGATTGATGTTGCCATCAATTAAGGTTGTTGATATTGTCAAATACATGTACCATTACCCTGTGTGCATGCATAAAATTAGTAGTATTAATTTAATAATTCTTTAAATGTCATAAACTGTTTAATCCTAGAGTGGCTTTGTAGTAGTCTTAATTACTGCACTGGATGAGTTTCATCCGCTTTCATAATACAACAATAGATGGGGGATGTCCAATGTTCAGTGTGGAGAGTAAAGACCAATTAACAATATTTTTATTCTACTAATTGCATAGATTCTTGTGAAGAAGTTGCTAAGCCGCCTATTTAAGTCGATGTTTCACCAAAAATACTCGTCGCTATTTGGTGGCCAACCAAATGTTCTAAATCCACGGCGGAATTGTCGATACTTCATGGCGTAAATAAACGGATTGGTACACACGAGTTGGATGCCACGAGAGCCACCGATAATATGTAGACAGCTCCGTCTAAAACTCAAGCGGTAGCCAAAGTTGAACATGAAGAACACACGACGGCGTTCATGGTCCAGCAGACGGACGCAAGTGGCGAAGACGATTACGAGCGTTTTGAGTGCATGTTACGCGCACGAATGGTAGCTAGGGACCCGTCCGTCGTCTGCAAAATGGCCCTCCTCTCGTTGTTTAAGCTTGCCGGGCTTGGGGCCAATGCGTACCGCCTTCTGCTTCAGGACCACGATGATGTGAACATATGCAGTGCCATGACAATAACACTGGGACGAAATACTGCAAGAGGAATTATCATGACACCTGATTACTTGGGGATCCGGGAACACTTATAGACTGGCAGGTACCATCTACGACAGCATAGAAGGCGAGTGGCTATGTTATGTTACTAGCTATAACGATGCCGATCCACATGCATGCAATCAGTACACGAACTTGAAAGTCCCGTGTAGATTATCTGGTGTTTGAAGGGGAAGATGATAGCCACATATCTCTCAAGGCTTAGAGACACAAGATTGAGCAAGTTGATGCCGTGTAAAGAAAGACCATAAGAAGAAGTCTGAGATCCAGAGGCGACAGAGCACATTACCAGCGACAGTCTCCAATATGGGTTCTCAGGTATGGGCACGTTACTACTTAGAAGAAGAATCACAGAAGCAAGGAAGTCAATACTAGCCTGGGTTGAAGATGAAGGCGTTTGTTTGTCGTATGCATAAATTCAACTTTTTGTAGATAACCAGGCACACCAACGCATTGCCGAAAATGCTGATGAACCCTACAATGGTTTTATTATTAAAAGCGAAGAAACAATATTTTCTCTAGCCATGTCGTAAGATTAATTAAGCACTGCAGATGACCTCTCGACAAATGAAGAAACCGTGGGGAATAGAAACCAAGTGTATTGATTCTGTTTTGTCTATAGCTGCTCAACCAAGCTTCTTATATCAGTTTATATCCTGTAAACGTAGTTCCATAATACAGAACTATGTTATTGGCTACATTGTACACATTATCCTTCCGCACACTTTCAGTAGCAAGGTTACATCTATCTCCTTGCGTGTATACAAAAATGTATTGGTGTGTAATGAGTTGGCTACACATTTAATAACATTGTATCATCCTTACACGATGAGGGGAACCTGGACGTCTCTTCTCATAGCACATGTTCATTTGTGGTTTTCTTGAATTTTATGAGCCGTCCGTCTGGCCGTGTATGTATATGTATATATGTATATATGTATATATGTATATGTATATGTATGTATATATATGTATATATGTATATATGTATATATGTACATATTATATATGTATATGTATATATGCATATGTTATATATGTATATGTATATATGCTATATGTATATGTACATATGTATATATGCATATGTATATATGTATATGTATATGTATATGTATATGTATATGTATATGTATATGTATATATATATATATATATATATATATATATATATATATATATATATATATATATATATATATATATATACTATCATATTTGTTTATATCATAATTGTCAAATTTCGGTTTTTTTTCTATCAAATCTGCAAAACCGCAGGACAATATCACTTCAAGAGAGTACTTTAAATTATTTCTTCATACGTTTTCGCCTTACTTCTTCCTAAGTTAAATCTTTACATTGATATCATCAAGTTCACGTGGAACACTAATTTACACAAACATTAATCATAGTTATCCTGTTTATTTATTATTTTATTTAAAACCATCTTTAATTAACGAGGGTAACCCATCCAGCACAGCTGATCATTTGGGGCCCTCATTATTATGGCGTAAATATAAATATATCAATATTATACAAAAATTATTAGCAGGAGGTACAGATTAGAATTAATAATAATGATAAAACAGTCTTAATTGATTGTGGCTTTCTTTCCTGAAAACTGCCCAACACCTTCTGGTTTACACGTCTCCAGGGACAGTGTTGGATAAATGATCTGATGTAACACCTCAGTGGTTTAGCCTATTATATTATGTTGCCCTCTTTTTCAAGCAGGGAAGGTGGTTACCCTGAACATACAGTCAATGTTGGTGAAACCCATGATGCCGGGCTGAGTGTTAAGTTATATAATGGTCTTTAGATCTAGATCGTCTCTTTCGGCAGTGTATTTGCTGAACTGAAATTGCCTTTCATTTCTTGTGGCTGGATTCCCACATCTAAATCAGCCAACCCATGCTGCACTCGGGTATGCGCTTTTCAGTGTAGTTGATACCGGTATAGCTTACATCGCTCACACATACACACACACACAACTTCCGCACGGGCGTTGTGGGGACAAAATACAAAGGATTTTGGGATTAAACGTTGTGGGGACACACAAATGTCCCCACAGCTATAATCTCCGGATCCTCTTTTGTTCTCTTGGTCCCCTATAACGCGGCCAGTGCCTATACACACACACACACACATACACACTGTCAGGACTTCAAGAGTTGATCGTTCTCTCTCTTAAACTGTATATATCTATTTCTCACAATCTAGCAAACCCCCGCCGTCAAACCCCACACACATCAAATACTTCTACCACTACAATAGGTTTGGAAAATACCTTCAACAATTATTCGGACAATATACACGTTATCACTCTGTTAACCCTTTCGATCCCATCGGGCTCTAAAAGAGCCTTTGTTGTGATACGCTTCCGATCCCGTGGGTTTCCAAAAGGTGCCGGGAATCGGCATGCCCTTTGACTACCACGGCCCTTTAATCACCACCGCCTGAAAATGTTTGAGTGGTTTTTTGGTTGGCGCCCTCTATTGACAGGTGAAATGCAGTTTGCGCAAGTTTTATTAGAAAAGAATGAACACGTCACTTTTAGCTTTGCTATGGGTTTCCCGGTGCTAGCGTCCCTGCGTCCAGAACGCGCGAACGGTCACGTTTTTAGTTGCAACTGGCGATGGAAACGGAGCATAAATGATGGCATTTTGGCCTGAGATTTTGGGCAGACAGTGGCTCATAGGAATCAGATGACGAAGTAACGGATGACGACAGCACATTATCATCTGTAGAACTCTCCAGCGGAATTCGTTCAAGAGGTAGGTAGGTAGGCCTCTCAAATCAGCAGTAAAAATGACAATAACTATAACATCTAACGTTACTCTCGGGGCCCAATGCAAATTAATGTAATTTACTTTATTGTCCGTAGGCTATAAGCGCGTAAATATTGATGCATTTTTTTTTATAGCGCTCAAGGGGTTGTTGGGAGTTGAGGAATGTAAATTTTGAAAATGGATCCCTTGACTGACCAAATCCGCACCCCTGACTGGGTCAAAAGTCATGCACAAATTACCTGGGAGTGAAAATGTACAATTTTTTAGTAGTTTGTTGGGGTAATAGGCCACGAATTTGTGTCTCATTGAAACAGCAAGTTGAGCGAGTATAGATATATATATAGAAATTTTAGCATCCACTCCACATAGCCAGTCAAAGTGCTATTTAGCGTCACGTAAGCTGAAAATGCTGGTACCTTAGTCTCAAGCTTCCAAAAATATAGCCTCGTATCTGAAAGGCCCTTATAAGTCATATAACACAAGAAGTTGGGGAATTCACTTTCACAATCCCACATTGTAAACGACAATTTATCATGGCAACGAGTTTTGGTAGAGTGGATGTGACAGTTGCCATATTTCTTTTCAGTCAGCAATAATATTCATATTTGCGCATGACCCCTGTGGCCTGTGCACATGCAGCAAAGTAGCATTGAGATATTGTATTTACAAATGTAAGACCTGAGAGATTAATCCTCATTTGCCTTGTTTTTCTGTTGCAGCCTACCTACCAAGGTAGATAGCCGGCTGAGATCAAGGAGGACGACAGGAAAAGTTAGATTTCCGGGATCCGGGTTGGGAACGACGAGACCATTACGATTGTGGGACTGTGCAGTGTGTCTACTGGAAACGGCCCCATCCGGCGACTTTGCCACACTGTCGGCAGGCGGAGACTTTCAAGCTGTATTTTTGTCAACTTGGTGGAAATATGTGCCGTCGACATCGAGACGAATCGCCAAAGTGCGCAGCAAACAATATAGACTTAAATCCTGATCAACAATTCTCTCTGGCACCCAACCACATTCCAGAAAATGATGGCATTTGGCACTTTCTCATTGCTATGGGCATACAAACAAATGCTCATAATATAAGATGTACTTCGACATCTGAAGTTCTTTCATCCCATTCTATCCGTCGATCATGTCCCGTAATCGGTTCAGTTCAATTCGGTTCCTCCACATCTCCAACATAACCAAATTCCTCGTATAAGTTATTGCCTAAACGGGACAAACTTTCCAAAGTTCTGGGCCCTTCGATAGAAGTCCTCGTCCCTGAAAGTTTCTCAACCTGTATAACCCTGCGTGCAGAATCTGTCTCCAGACGAGAGTATGTTGAAATTCAAGGGACGCTTAAGTTTTGTTCATAGTACATGCCTAAAAACCTATCAAACGGGGTATTAAAGCCTTCTCCTGAACTGAGTCCAAACAGGATACACGTGTGCTTGAAACTGTACAGGAGCCAGACGATTTATCACCCAAACTGTTTATGATGCAGACGTAGATTCCAAGCTCACTGATCTGCCATCCACCAAAACCCAACAGTTGCAGTGAAAAGTCGTCATTGATCTGGTCCATGGACTTGAGAATAAGGGACACGTGTAGATATATGTGTGATAATTACTATACTAGCCCAGCTCTTGCATTCAAAACTTGCATAAACTAGGGATTCTGGGGATGTTGTGGAACTGTTCGTTACACTATCACAGGAAGTAATTCCCCAGGCCGTGCAAACCCAAAAACCATAAAATGAAGAAAGGAGATGACCCATTTTTTTGGGGTGAAAGGTGGGCAATTGTTAAATGTATCGTTTGGCAAGACAAAAATCCCCAACACCTCTTTAACTCAATGTAGGCAACACTGATTTGGTCCAAAAGCAAATCTCGGTGTAATAAGAGCACAAGTGTGATTTTAGATGTTATGAAGCCCAATTAGTAAATTGAAGATTACCAACCAAAACATGGGTGGAAACTTGATTCTTGCCAACCAAATGTTTTCTAGTACTACAATCATACACATGAAGAAGCTTGAAATGTGGTGGGAAAAGAGTTTCTTTTTTCCATATGCTGAATATCTGTGTTGTCAATAGCAGAGTAATATTCACCAGCATAGCAGGGAACAAAAATGTCAGTAACCTTGATTTCGTATAGGGATTGTAAGCAGGGCCGTTGCAAGGATTGGGGAAACGCAACGCAACAACAAGTCAGTTGAGATACCATATTCCATTGGAGCTGATGCCAGGGCAACAGCACTATCCTGCAGCAAAACCCCAATGGAAAGTAGTAACGCGACCGCATTGTTTTGCAGTAACCGAAAATTAGGCAGGCGAAGGAACAAAACAAAGATGATCTGTAAACAATGTACATGTCCTTATGTGCATAGTTCCTTGCTTTGAGGAAATACCACATCACTTGATTGTAAATCTATACTATATTGTTTTTAACCCACTCCCCCCGTTCAATGTAGGGACAGGTCAGACAAGCGGCAGATTACAGGCGAAACCAACATTGAATTGGGGGGGGGGGGTGGGGCGTGGGGTGTTAGCAGGGATTGTGATGTATTTACACGGAATAAAAGTAAAATGGTTCATTTCAAGTAGAAAACCGTGTAAAAATCCTCCAAAAATCTCATCCAAGTTATTGTTTTTCACATGGAAAAAAAAAAAAATCTTATACCTGTACTGTATTTTGCATGAAATATCACCCATTTGTATTACTTTTACTTTAGGTGTAAATACTGATCCAAATATTTAATTGTTTTGCTTTACACACTTTAAAAATCTGCAGATTACAAATGTCCAAACCAACATTGAATCTGGGGTGGGGGGTGGGTGTTAGCATGGATTGTGATGTATTTACACTGAATACAAGTAAATGGTTCTATTTCAAGTAGAAACCCCCTGCAAAAATCCCCTAAAATCTCATCCAAGTTATGCTGTTTTTCACATGGAAAAAAATCTTATACCTGTACCGTATTCGCATGAAATATCACCCATTTGTATTACTTTTCTTTAGTGTAAAATACTGATCTAATTATTCAAGCGCTTTGCCAATAATGTTTTCCTCCCTTTGTATACTCATTTTTACCATCATTTTTACATACAAATGAGAACGTTAAAAAGTGTTCTATTCCTGCATGTGAGGGCGCACTTCAATGAAATTGTGAAACCCACTGGTGCTGGAAGTGACATTGGGCTCCTGTAAAGAAGCGGTACTCTCTCTGACATAACTGGCTGGTAATGAAAGGGTTAAAGCAGCTTAGACGCCTTAAGTTGAAGATGAGTTGCCGAGAACAAAACTTGGCGGGAATTTATCTACCACTGATAAATACATATTGGATTTTTGGGCAAGGGTGTGATGTTCAGATTAGAATGTGGTTTTAAATGCCATTTATTAGAATCACCTTTTCCAAAATGAATACAAAATCACACCTTTGGTTTTCCTTGTGTTAAAGTAATTGTAACCTGATGATTATGAAGTTTTGATCATTATCAATATGGAAAATGGAAATGTGTAAACAATTGATAAAACACGTTATAAACATTACTATTTACATAGCCTTATAAACACATGTTTGTCATGGATGGAAGTATGATGTTTTAAAACTGTTTAAAATAATCACAAATTTGAAACAATTGAGAAATAGCATAATAGTTTTCATGCAACTGTGTGTCTTAAAAGTTCTACTCACCATTTCTTCCACAAAATTGTGATCACAGTGGAAAAGGGGCTTGTATAGGCCTTTCAAGTCCTTTTCCTGGTTGCTGTTAACTATGGCAACATTGCTTTCTTGTGGCTTTGCATACGGTACATCCTCTGGAAGCATAAAACTTAAGTTGCTGGAAAAAGAGGGCATAATGAGTTTTCCCCATTTATAGAGAGGTTATAGAATAAATGTCAAGAGGAAAGTGAACAACGTTTTTTTATTATCTAAACCCAAGGTAAAATATGGTAAAAGGTCATTTTGTCCGCACCCCTTTTGGTCTTGAATTCAGAACAGCCTATAGCATGTACAATGGAGGAAAGTCACTCAATTAGCCTCTGGCTAGTTGCTTTACAGCACAGTACCAATTGATATTTCCGGTGATCTTTACTTTGTAAGGAGACTTGACATCTTACAATAGTTTACCTTGAGTTTAGATTATAAAATCTATGTTGGAGAAGGTTATTCATGAGACATAACCTCTCTATAAATTAGGAAAGGTCAATTATTAATATTTGTTTACAGTCCCTTTAATCCAACATTTATCTTTTTTGAAATGAAATGTGCTCAATATATATGTCAACTTAATTTCACATCAACAACCAGGGTTGAAGTGAGTAGGGGTGTGATTACATCCCCCCAATAATTTTTCTCAGTCACATTTAGAGCCTCAGTCGGCAATGAAGCATCAGATGTACTAGAACATTGTGGTTGTTCCAGATTAATTTTCAGGTCGGCAAACCTGAGTTATGGATCGCTGACTGAAAATGTATTGTGTTTCTAAGCACGTTTGTTTGTTATAAGTCGTTTGATAAGCTGCGGCTTTTGGGTAGTGACTAATTGTTGGTGGTATCATTTATTTAAAATACAAAATGATCCCAACACTTTGCTTTACAGTGATTGGTTTAAATAAATTTGCATATATTATTCATTTTGCCGAAGGTTCATGAACAATTCAGTAGCATCCAATCGGAACGCCTTGCCACTCGCGTGCATGGTCTATTTTCTGCGTTGGTGCTCCAGGTTGTGATACTGCGCGTGCGCCTTGACTCAAAGGCTATATACTTCTTTACTATACATGTATATGTCGAGTGAAAAGTGTATGCTAATCTACACTTACCCAGTGTCTTTCAGAGCTAATTCACGATTGGCACAGTGACTATGAGTTTACATGTTGTACTTTGATTCCACATACTCTTTCAAACATTGTACAATACATCACCATGCATGTGAACAAAAGCGCCCAAAGTGCCTTACTTCGCCGTGAAGGTACACCATTGGTAAATGTTAACATACATTTTGTTGGTATTTGAATACCAACAAGTTGGATGTTTTCGTCGGCTTTGTTTCGTTACGGAAAACATCGTGCATGAAAAGAGCATACACCTGAACGTAATAGACAATCCTGGCAACGTGAATAAAGCTCTATAATGGTGTGACTGTTAATGGTGGCTGATCTAAGCTACTCCGCCCATATCACAACACCCAAACAGCGTTGCATTGGTCTACATCACTTTTCCCAGCCAGGTGAGTCAGGACGAGGTTAGGTGAAACTTGGAAATGAGACTTACAAAGGGAAGGTAACATTGAAAATGTTGGCAAAACTAACTGCGTAATCTCTTTGAACCAAGATATGCATTAAAACCATCAAACCATCAATATGATAAATATTTCAGCTACTCACGTTATGTTGAGTGATAATTATGAATAATTAGGCTTATGCATCAACTTCTTCTGTGTACGTCTTTTCGTTCCGTATAAATGTGGAATTTTGAAAAGAGTACTCAGTCCAATAAACTTATTGACAATAATTTTCCTGATAAACGAGAAAGAACCAGAGACAACATAATAGGCCTATATTTCAGGGAAGATACAGCCCCTACTATTTTGTATTCCGTGTTGAATAAGTAATAGGTAATAATCTAAATGTTAATATGGGACCATATATGGGTCTTGTACTATCTTCTGATTAGTTTCAAAGTACTGCTCTATTTAGGCTCCTTCTGATGACAGAAAAATAAACAACCTTTGGGCAAATTTTGAGTGGTTTGATATGCGGGTAGTTTTGTAAATCCAAACGTGAAATAGAATACTATAAATAGAAAAAGTTGTCGATGATACGTTCTGAGCGATGTACAGTGCATTGATAAAACCGGTTAGGAATATGGCTCGCCCATATAGATATAGATATAGATATAGATATAGATATAGATATAGATATAGATAGATATAGATATAGATATAGATATAGATATGATAGTGGATATATATGATATAGATATGATAGATATAGATATAGATATAGATATAGATATAGATATAGATATAGATATAGATATAGATAGATATAGATATAGATATAGATATAGATATAGACAGATACAGATAGAGATAGAGAGAGATAGAGATAGAGATAGAGACAGATAGAGATAGAGATAGAGATAGAGGATAGAGACAGAGACAGAGATAGAGATGAGATAGAGATAGAGATAGAGATAGACAGAGATAGAGAGAGACAGAGAGATAGAGAGATAGAGATAGAGAGATAGAGAGATAGAGATAGAGAGAGAGACAGAGAGATAGAGAGATAGAGAGATAGAGATAGAGAGATAGAGAGTAGAGAGATAGAGACAGAGAGAGATAGAGAGATGAGATAGAGAGATAGAGAGATAGAGAGATAGAGAGGACAGAGAGATAAGAGAGATAGAGATGAGAGAGGATAGAGAGATAGAGAGATAGAGATATAGAGATATAGAGATATAGAG
Source organism: Zoroaster sp. YZ-2022 (assembly GCA_029582265.1). Taxonomy (NCBI): domain Eukaryota; kingdom Metazoa; phylum Echinodermata; class Asteroidea; order Forcipulatida; family Zoroasteridae; genus Zoroaster; species Zoroaster sp. YZ-2022. The sequence continues at coordinate 2,661 of JAQQFT010000475.1, read as the reverse complement.
ATATAGAGACATAGAGATATATAGATAGATAGATAGATAGATATATAGAGATATATAGATATATAGATATATATAGATATATAGATATATATAGATATATAGATATATAGATATATAGATATATAGATATATAGATATATAGATATATAGATATATAGATATATATATATAGATATATATAGATATATATAGATATATATAGATATATATAGATATATATAGATAGATATATATATATAGATATATAACGGGGTAGCGAGTAAAGAAAAGTGGCTGATGCCGGACTCGAAACCCGCGACCTCTTGAATATCGTACGAGCGCTCTACCAATTGAGCTAACCAGCACCAATGTTGGTGGGCGGTCCACACATGCCACCATTCATTGCTCTATGGGGCTAGGTCAGAGGTCAAAAACCATATCTGCCGAGTAGCCAGGGATCAAGCCCCGGTCAGATGGGCAATTTCTATGAAATTAATATTTTTAAAAGTTGTTACGTTACGGCCAGCGATTCCAGAACTAAGCTGGGCGATAACACGACAACATCGAGTATCGCGATATCTTTTTTTATTCGATCATAGAGCATCGAAAAACCTTTTTAAGCCATCGGTATATCGGCAACCGGGAATAAAAATAATATCTCACGATTAACAAAACTGACATTGTGAGTCAAGTCAGAAATTCCATGTAAACAAAATTTTTCAAGCTTTTGGGAAGTGAGAAACAAAAACGAACTATTTCCAGTACATCGCAAAACCAATCGGCGATTTATTGTAACGCTTGTAGAGGGGTACACACCTGTGGTTATCGTAGCGAAGCAATCATGCGTATCAATGAAAAAAATCGCGATTTTGTTTGCCGAAAATCGATATATCGTGGATGAAAAAATCCATATCGCCCAAGCTTAATTCCACAGCGATATAATTTGCGATAACTTTGCCGGGGAATGAGGTTTTTTTTTCAAAATAAGCGGGAAGTTGATATAATGACCATTGAAAAGGCAAGGATGGGGATTTTATCACTGCTGAAGAAAATAAGCACTTTGAAAATCATTGGGTCTACATGGTCAAAATGTAGGGTCAAGAAAAAAATGGAATTTTTACCAAAAATAGTGTAACGTGTTGTGAAGGACCGTTGAAACTAGTTTGGCTTGATTTTACGAAAGCAGCACTTCTGAAGAAAATTGGAAGTGTTGAAACCATGACCTAAATGGTAAATTGTAATAAAATTCAAAGGGCTACATTGTTTTTGCCAATTTTAGGTTTGACATCCTGTTGCTGACATGTGGTTTTATTTTATACAAAGCAGTAGTGATGAATGAGTTTGGGGTCAAAATTTTGGTCCATGGGGTCAAAGGTCAACAATGTACTGACCTACCATATATAGCCTGTCTTGTAAAACATCATGTACGGTAATTGGCTTGAAAGACCTGTGTTTTTACAAATTATGTTGAAGAGTGAATTACAGTGTTTTTTTTCATAAGTTGATTGTTGTATCGTGGATCGGGGGCTATACGTTCACGGTTGCTTTTGGTAAATGTCAAATTGTTCCTGTTGAACCCACTGCTTGCAAGCCAAGCCGCTGTGGAGCGGGAAAATTTTGGGTTTTCATCATCTTCACCCCTGCTCTGCATGTCATTCAAATCTTTCTGCAACCATGACATCTGGTTCACAAGATCATGTGTCCACAGTAGAGGACAGCCAATTAGCTGAATGTGAAGTCCAACTCTGGGCCCCAAAAAAGGGGTGGTGTCCTTGGGATGGTTTGAAAACAGGTTTCTTTCTGAGTTCATCTGGGGGTTTTTGTGTTGAGCAACGTTGCCATCACATTGATTGTTTTGGTCATTCTTGGATCTGTGCTGAACAAGGCGAATATGACGACTCTTGAGGGTACCATCCATGTTTTATCATCTTGGCTAGGGCTGCATCAGCCACCTCTTTATCTATTGTCTGGTCGGTACTTCATCATGTCAGCTGCAGGTTTTTATTAGGTACATCAGTAACACAGCTGATGTGTCATCCAATGTGATGAGTAGAAGAGCGCCAAGAAACTGTTGATCATCTGCAGGTTGTTTGGTCATCATATCGTGTCTGCTACTGCCATCAGCCATCGTATCGCAATGTCATTCATTGAGGTTGCGTCTTCGTCGGTCTTGTGCCATAGTAACAACAGTTATTCAAGATGGTCAAGTCACATCTGTCCACCCACACCGGCAACTCGCGTTTGTTTTTTATCCCAGTCCATTTTGCAGCTGGTGTGACTGCATGTCCAGATCTTACAGGTTCGCTGTTCCACACTGGCCAGGGAGATATGTCCGGGCGGTAGAGTTTCCCCCGAAATCACTTTTTGAGATTGGGTCTGGTTCGTATCGTCATCCCAAGTGTCTTTCCATTGATTTTTTCTCCCGTTTCTGGTGTGCCTGTTAGAGGTGGCAATTTTTATGAAACTCTTTCGCGATGAGAAGAGCTACTACTGGTTCATGGTTGAAACATTGTTCGGGGTCGTTATTTGTTTCAGTCGCTCTTTTTGATAGTATACTGCGTCGATAGGGTGAGCAATACCGCTGAGGTTGGGTAAATCCCTGTCGGGTCGGTCGAATGCACCGGTGATCATACGCAAAGTCTCAAAGAACGTCTACTTTTTTCTGTGGATCTTCCCACAGGG
>JAQQFT010000474.1:0-25847 GCA_029582265.1 Zoroaster sp. YZ-2022 | reverse complement strand
ATTATCTAAATGTAAAAGTCATGTGATTTCCTAAAGAGAGGAGAACCTAAGCTTTAATTTGATATAAATTTGTCGGCCTCCCCTAAAACTTTTAAAGTTATAACCGTCGCTAGAAATAATTTCATTCGTATTTGTGTTTTAATCACAACAATATAGGCTGTCTACCCTGAGTTATGGCCTGTATTTTGACAGTATTTTGCGGAGGGCTCAAGTGTGCATGGAGGCCGTTTAAGGTATGAAGACATTCTCTAAATGTAAAAGTCATGTGATTTCCTAAAAGAGGAGAACCTCAGCTTAAATATTGATATAAATTTGTCGGCCTCCTTAAAACTTTTAAAGTTATAACCGTCGCTAGAAATAATTTCATCTGTATTTGTGTTTTAATCACAACAATATAGGCTGTCTACCCTGAGTTATGGCCCGTATTTTGACAGTATTTTACGGAGGGCTAAGTGTGCATGGAGGCCGTTTCAGGTATGAAGAAATTATCTAAATGTAAAAGTCATGTGATTTCCTAAAAGAGGAGAACCTAAGCGTTAATTTGATATAAATTTGTCGGCCTCCTTAAAAACTTTTAAAGTTATAACTGTCGCTAGAAATAATTTCATTCGTATTTGTGTTTTAATCACAACAATATAGGCTGTCTACCCTGAGTTATGGCCCGTATTTTGACAGTATTTTGCGGAGGGCTCAGTGTATGGAGGCCGTTTAAGGTATGAAGAAATTATCTAAATGTAAAAGTCATGTGATTTCCTAAAAGAGGAGAACCTAAGCTTTAATTTGATATAAATTTGTCGGCCTCCTTAAAAACTTTTAAAGTTATAACTGTCGCTAGAAATAATTTCATCTGTATTTGTGTTTTAATCACAACAATATAGGCTGTCTACCCTGAGTTATGGCCCGTATTTTGACAGTATTTTGCGGAGGGCTAAGTGTGCATGGAGGTCCTTAAGGTATGAAGAAATTATCTAAATGTAAAAGTCATGTGATTTCCTAAAAGAGGAGAACCTAAGCTTTAATTTGATATAAATTTGTCGGCCTCCCTTAAAACTTTTAAAGTTATAACTGTCGCTAGAAATAATTTCATTCGTATTTGTGTTTTAATCACAACAATATAGGCTGTCTACCCTGAGTTATGGCCCGTATTTTGACAGTATTTTACGGAGGGTTAGTGTGCATGGAGGCCATTTAAGGTATGAAGAAATTATCTAAATGTAAAAGTCATGTGATTTCCTAAAAGAGGAGAACCTAAGCTTTAATTTGATATAAATTTGTCGGCCTCCTTAAAACTTTTAAAGTTATAACTGTCGCTAGAAATAATTTCATCTGTATTTGTGTTTTAATCACAACAATATAGGCTGTCTACCCTGAGTTATGGCCCGTATTTTGACAGTATTTTGCGGAGGCTCAGTGTGCATGGAGGCCATTTAAGGTATGAAGAAATTATCTAAATGTAAAAGTCATGTGATTTCCTAAAAGAGGAGAACCTAAGCTTTAATTTGGATATAAATTTGTCGGCCTCCCTTAAAAACTTTAAAGTTATAACTGTCGCTAGAAATAATTTCATCTGTATTTGTGTTTTAATCACAACAATATAGGGTGTCTACCCTGAGTTATGGCCCGTATTTTGACAGTATTTTACGGAGGGCTAAGTGTGCATGGAGGCCGTTTAAGGTATGAAGAAATTATCTAAATGTAAAAGTCATGTGATTTCAAAAGAGGAGAACCTAAGCTTTAATTTGATATAAATTTGTCGGCCTCCCTTAAAAACTTTTAAAGTTATAACTGTCGCTAGAAATAATTTCATATGTATTTGTGTTTTAATCACAACAATATAGGCTGTCTACCCTGAGTTATGGCCCGTATTTTGACAGTATTTTGCGGAGGGCTAAGTGCATGGAGGTCCTTTAAGGTATGAAGAAATTATCTAAATGTAAAAGTCATGTGATTTCCTAAAAGAGGAGAACCTAAGCTTTAATTTGATATAAATTTGTCGGCCTCCTTAAAAACTTTTAAAGTTATAACTGTCGCTAGAAATAATTTCATTCTGTATTTGTGTTTTAATCACAACAATATAGGCTGTTTACCCTGAGTTATGGCCCGTATTTTGACCGTATTTTACGGAGGACTAAGTGTGCATGGAGGCCGTTTAAGGTAAGAAGAAATTATCTAAATGTAAAAGTCATGTGATTTCCTAAAAGAGGAGAATTAACCTAAGCTTTAATTTTGATATAAATTTGTCGGCCTCCCTTAAAAACTTTTAAAGTTATAACCGTCGCTAGAAATAATTTCATTCGTATTTGTGTTTTAATCACAACAATATAGGCTGTCTACCCTGAGTTATGGCCCGTATTTTGACAGTATTTTGCGGAGGGCTCAGTGTGCATGGAGGCCATTTAAGGTATGAAGAAATTATCTAAATGTAAAAGTCATGTGATTTCATAAAAGAGGAGAACCTAAGCTTTAATTTGGATATAAATTTGTCGGCCTCCCTTAAAAACTTTTAAAGTTATAACCGTCGCTAGAAATAATTTCATTCGTATTTTTGTTTTAATCACAACAATATAGGCTGTTTACCCTGAGTTATGGCCCGTATTTTGACAGTATTTTACGGAGGGCTATGTGCATGGAGGCCGTTTAAGGTATGAAGAAATTATCTAAATGTAAAAGTCATGTGATTTCCTAAAAGAGGAGAACCTAAGCTTTAATTTGATATAAATTTGTCGGCCTCCCTTAAAAACTTTTAAAGTTATAACTGTCGCTAGAAATAATTTCATTTGTATTTGTGTTTTAATCACAACAATATAGGCTGTCTACCCTGAGTTATGGCCCGTATTTTGACAGTATTTTGCGGAGGGCTCAGTGTGCATGGAGGCCATTTAAGGTATGAAGAAATTATCTAAATGTAAAAGTCATGTGATTTCCTAAAAGAGGAGAACCTAAGCTTTAATTTGGATATAAATTTGTCGGCCTCCGTTAAAAACTTTTAAAGTTATAACCGTCGCTAGAAATAATTTCATTCGTATTTGTGTTTTAATCACAACAATATAGGCTGTCTACCCTGAGTTATGGCCCGTATTTTGACAGTATTTTGCGGAGGGCTAAGTGTGCATGGAGGCCGTTTAAGGTATGAAGAAATTGTCTAAATGTAAAAGTCATGTGATTTCCTAAAAGAGGAGAACCTAAGCTTTAATTTGTATATAAATTTGTCGGCCTCCTTAAAAACTTTTAAAGTTATAACTGTCGCTAGAAATAATTTCATTCTGTATTTGTGTTTTAATTACAACAATATAGGATGTCTACGTTGAGTAATGGCACGTATTTTTACAGTAATTTGCTTAGGGCTCAGAGTGCATGGAGGCCATTTAAGTTATGAAGAAATAATCTAAATGTAAATGTCATGTGATTTCCTAAAAGAGGAGAACCTAAGCTTTAATTTGATATAAATTTGTCGGCCTCCCTTAAAACTTTTAAAGTTATAACTGTCGCTAGAAATAATTTCATCTGTATTTGTGTTTTAATCACAACAATTTAGGTTGTTTACCCTGAGTTATGGCCCGTATTTTGACAGTATTTTATGGAGGGCTAAGTGTGCATGGAGGCCGTTTAAGGTATGAAGAAATTATCTAAATGTAAAAGTCATGTGATTTCCTAAAAGAGGAGAACCTAAGCTTTAATTTGTATATAAATTTGTCGGCCTCCCTTAAAAACTTTTAAAGTTATAACTGTCGCTAGAAATAATTTCATTCGTATTTGTGTTTTAATCACAACAATATAGGCTGTCTACCCTGAGTTATGGCCCGTATTTTGACAGTATTTTGCGGAGGGCTCAGTGTGCATGGAGGCCATTTAAGGTATGAAGAAATTATCTAAATGTAAAAGTCATGTGATTTTACTAAAAGAGGAGAACCTAAGCTTTAATTTGATATAAATTTGTCGGCCTCCTTAAAAAACTTTAAAGTTATAACTGTCGCTAGAAATAATTTCATCTGTATTTGTGTTTTAATCACAACAATATAGGCTGTTTACCCTGAGTTATGGCCGTATTTTGACAGTATTTTACGGAGGGCTAAGTGTGCATGGAGGCCGTTTAAGGTATGAAGAAATTATCTAAATGTAAAAGTCATGTGATTTCAAAAGAGAGGAGAACCTAAGCTTTAATTTGATATAAATTTGTCGGCCTCCTTAAAAACTTTTAAAGTTATAACTGTCGCTAGAAATAATTTCATTCGTATTTGTGTTTTAATCACAACAATATAGGCTGTCTACCCTGAGTTATGGCCCGTATTTTGACAGTATTTTGCGGAGGGCTCAGTGTGCATGGAGGCCATTTAAGGTATGAAGAAATTATCTAAATGTAAAAGTCATGTGATTTCCTAAAAGAGGAGAACCTAAGCTTTAATTTTGTATATAAATTTGTCGGCCTCCCTTAAAAACTTTTAAAGTTATAACCGTCGCTAAAAATAATTTCATTCGTATTTGTGTTTTAATCACAACAATATAGGCTGTCTACCCTGAGTTATGGCCCGTATTTTGACAGTATTTTGCGGAGGGCTCAGTGCATGGAGGCCGTTTAAGGTATGAAGAAATTATCTAAATGTAAAAGTCATGTGATTTCCTAAAAGAGGAGAACCTAAGCTTTAATTTGATATAAATTTGTCGGCCTCCCTTAAAAAACTTTTAAAGTTATAACTGTCGCTAGAAATAATTTCATCTGTATTTGTGTTTTAATCACAACAATATAGGCTGTCTACCCTGAGTTATGGCCCGTATTTTGACAGTATTTTGCGGAGGGCTCAGTGTGCATGGAGGCCATTTAAGGTATGAAGAAATTATCTAAATGTAAAAGTCATGTGATTTCCTAAAAGAGGAGAACCTAAGCTTTAATTTGATATAAATTTGTCGGCCTCCCTTAAAAACTTTTAAAGTTATAACCGTCGCTAGAAATAATTTCATTCGTATTTGTGTTTTAATCACAACAATATAGGCTGTCTACCCTGAGTTATGGCCCGTATTTTGACAGTATTTTGCGGAGGGCTAAGTGTGCATGGAGGCCATTTAAGGTATGAAGAAATTATCTAAATGTAAAAGTCATGTGATTTCCTAAAAGAGGAGAACCTAAGCTTTAATTTGATATAAATTTGTCGGCCTCCCTTAAAAACTTTTAAAGTTATACCCGTCGCTAGAAATAATTTCATCTGTATTTGTGTTTTAATCACAACAATATAGGCTGTTTACCCTGAGTTATGGCCCGTATTTTGACAGTATTTTACGGAGGGCTATGTGCATGGAGGCCGTTTAAGGTATGAAGAAATTATCTAAATGTAAAAGTCATGTGATTTCCTAAAAGAGGAGAACCTAAGCTTTAATTTGATATAAATTTGTCGGCCTCCCTTAAAAACTTTTAAAGTTATAACTGTCGCTAGAAATAATTTCATCTCGTATTTGTGTTTTAATCACAACAATATAGGCTGTCTACCCTGAGTTATGGCCCTGTATTTTGACAGTATTTTGCGGAGGGCTAAGTGCATGGAGGCCATTTAAGGTATGAAGAAATTATCTAAATGTAAAAGTCATGTGATTTCAAAAGAGGAGAACCTAAGCTTTAATTTGATATAAATTTGTCGGCCTCCCTTAAAAACTTTTAAAGTTATAACTGTCGCTAGAAATAATTTCATTCGTATTTGTGTTTTAATCACAACAACATAGGCTGTCTACCCTGAGTTATGGCCCGTATTTTGACAGTATTTTGCGGAGGGCTAAGTGTGCATGGAGGTCCTTAAGGTATGAAGAAATTATCTAAATGTAAAAGTCATGTGATTTCCTAAAAGAGGAGAACCTAAGCTTTAATTTGATATAAATTTGTCGGCCTCCTTAAAAACTTTTAAAGTTATAACCGTCGCTAGAAATAATTTCATCTGTATTTGTGTTTTAATCACAACAATATAGGCTGTTTACCCTGAGTTATGGCCGTATTTTGACAGTATTTTACGGAGGGCTAAGTGTGCATGGAGGCCGTTTAAGGTATGAAGAAATTATCTAAATGTAAAAGTCATGTGATTTCCTAAAAGAGGAGAACCTAAGCTTTAATTTGATATAAATTTGTCGGCCTCCTTAAAAACTTTAAAGTTATAACTGTCGCTAGAAATAATTTCATCTGTATTTGTGTTTTAATCACAACAATATAGGCTGTCTACCCTGAGTTATGGCCCGTATTTTGACAGTATTTTGCGGAGGGCTCAGTGCATGGAGGCCATTTAAGGTATGAAGAAATTATCTAAATGTAAAAGTCATGTGATTTCCTAAAAGAGGAGAACCTAAGCTTTAATTTGATATAAATTTGTCGGCCTCCCTTAAAACTTTTAAAGTTATAACTGTCGCTAGAAAATTTCATTCGTATTTGTGTTTTAATCACAATATAGGCTGTCTACCCTGAGTTATGGCCCGTATTTTGACAGTATTTTACGGAGGGCTATGTGCATGGAGGCCGTTTAAGGTATGAAGAAATTATCTAAATGTAAAAGTCATGTGATTTCCTAAAAGAGGAGAACCTAAGCTTTAATTTGATATAAATTTGTCGGCCTCCTTAAAACTTTAAAGTTATAACTGTCGCTAGAAATAATTTCATCTGTATTTGTGTTTTAATCACAACAATATAGGCTGTCTACCCTGAGTTATGGCCCGTATTTTGACAGTATTTTGCGGAGGGCTCAGTGTGCATGGAGGCCATTTAAGGTATGAAGAAATTATCTAAATGTAAAAGTCATGTGATTTCCTAAAAGAGGAGAACCTAAGCTTTAATTTGATATAAATTTGTCGGCCTCCTTAAAAACTTTTAAAGTTATAACCGTCGCTAGAAATAATTTCATTCGTATTTGTGTTTTAATCACAACAATATAGGCTGTCTACCCTGAGTTATGGCCCGTATTTTGACGGTATTTTACAGAGGGCTATGTGTCCATGGAGGCCGTTTAAGGTATGAAGAAATTATCTAAATGTAAAAGTCATGTGATTTCCTAAAAGAGGAGAACCTAAGCTTTAATTTGGATATAAATTTGTCGGCCTCCCTTAAAAACTTTTAAAGTTATAACCGTCGCTAGAAATAATTTCATCTGTATTTGTGTTTTAATCACAACAATATAGGCTGTCTACCCTGAGTTATGGCCTGTATTTTGACAGTATTTTGCGGAGGGCTAAGTGTGCATGGAGGCCATTTAAGGTATGAAGTAAATATCTAAATGTAAAAGTCATGTGATTTCCTAAAAGAGGAGAACCTAAGCTTTAATTTGATATAAATTTGTCGGCCTCCCTTAAAAACCTTTAAAGTTATAACTGTCGCTAGAAATAATTTCATCTGTATTTGTGTTTTAATCACAACAATATAGGCTGTCTACCCTGAGTTATGGCCCGTATTTTGACAGTATTTTGCGGAGGGCTAAGTGTGCATGGAGGCCATTTAAGGTATGAAGAAATTATCTAAATGTAAAAGTCATGTGATTTCCTAAAAGAGGAGAACCTAAGCTTTAATTTGATATAAATTTGTCGGCCTCCTTAAAAACTTTTAAAGTTATAACTGTCGCTAGAAATAATTTCATTCTGTATTTGTGTTTTAATCACAACAATATAGGCTGTCTACCCTGAGTTATGGCCCGTATTTTGACTGTATTTTGCGGAGGGCTAAGTGTGCATGGAGGCCATTTAAGGTATGAAGAAATTATCTAAATGTAAAAGTCATGTGATTTCATAAAGAGGAGAACCTAAGCTTTAATTTGATATAAATTTGTCGGCCTCCCTTAAAACTTTTAAAGTTATAACTGTCGCTAGAAATAATTTCATCTGTATTTGTGTTTTAATCACAACAATATAGGCTGTCTACCCTGAGTTATGGCCCGTATTTTGACAGTATTTTGCGGAGGGCTAGTGTGCATGGAGGCCATTTAAGGTATGAAGAAATTATCTAAATGTAAAAGTCATGTGATTTCCTAAAAGAGGAGAACCTAAGCTTTAATTTGATATAAATTTGTCGGCCTCCCTTAAAACTTTTAAAGTTATAACCGTCGCTAGAAATAATTTCATCTGTATTTGTGTTTTAATCACAACAATATAGGCTGTTTACCCTGAGTTATGGCCCGTATTTTGACAGTATTTTGCGGAGGGCTATGTGCATGGAGGCCGTTTAAGGTATGAAGAAATTATCTAAATGTAAAAGTCATGTGATTTCCTAAAAGAGGAGAACCTAAGCTTTAATTTGATATAAATTTGTCGGCCTCCTTAAAAACTTTAAAGTTATAACTGTCGCTAGAAATAATTTCATCTGTATTTGTGTTTTAATCACAACAATATAGGCTGTCTACCCTGAGTTATGGCCCGTATTTTGACAGTATTTTGCGGAGGGCTCAGTGTGCATGGAGGCCATTTAAGGTATGAAGAAATTATCTAAATGTAAAAGTCATGTGATTTCCTAAAAGAGGAGAACCTAAGCTTTAATTTGATATAAATTTGTCGGCCTCCTTAAAACTTTTAAAGTTATAACCGTGTCGCTAGAAATAATTTCATTCGTATTTGTGTTTTAATCACAACCAGATAGGCTGTCTACCCTGAGTTATGGCCCGTATTTTGACAGTATTTTGCGGAGGGCTCAGTGTGCATGTTGTCCATTTAAGGTATGAAGAAATTATCTAAATGTAAAAGTCATGTGATTTCCTAAAAGAGGAGAACCTAAGCTTTAATTTGATATAAATTTGTCGGCCTCCTTAAAAACTTTTAAAGTTATAACTGTCGCTAGAAATAATTTCATCTGTATTTGTGTTTTAATCACAACAATATAGGCTGTCTACCCTGAGTTATGGCCCGTATTTTGACAGTATTTTGCGGAGGGCTCAGTGTGCATGGAGGCCATTTAAGGTATGAAGAAATTATCTAAATGTAAAAGTCATGTGATTTCCTAAAAGAGGAGAACCTAAGCTTTAATTTGATATAAATTTGTCGGCCTCCTTAAAAACTTTTAAAGTTATAACTGTCGCTAGAAATAATTTCATTCGTATTTGTGTTTTAATCACAACAATATAGGCTGTCTACCCTGAGTTATGGCCCGTATTTTGACAGTATTTTGCGGAGGGCTATGTGCATGGAGGTCCTTTAAGGTATGAAGAAATTATCTAAATGTAAAAGTCATGTGATTTCCTAAAAGAGGAGAACCTCAGGTTTAATTTGGATATAAATTTGTCGGCCTCCCTTAAAAACTTTTAAAGTTATAACCGTCGCTAGAAATAATTTCATTCGTATTTGTGTTTTAATCACAACAATATAGGCTGTCTACCCTGAGTTATGGCCCGTATTTTGACAGTATTTTGCGGAGGGCTAAGTGTGCATGGAGGCCATTTAAGGTATGAAGAAATTATCTAAATGTAAAAGTCATGTGATTTCATAAAATAGGAGAACCTAAGATTTAATTTTTATATAAATTTGTCGGCCTCACTTAAAAAATTTTAAAGTTATACCCGTCGCTAAAAATAATTTCATTTGTATTTGTGTTTTAATCACAACAATATAGGCTGTCTACCCTGAGTTATGGCCCGTATTTTGACAGTATTTTGCGGAGGGCTAAGTGTGCATGGAGGCCATTTAAGGTATGAAGAAATTATCTAAATGTAAAAGTCATGTGATTTCCTAAAAGAGGAGAACCTAAGCTTTAATTTGGATATAAATTTGTCGGCCTCCCTTAAAAACTTTTAAAGTTATAACCGTCGCTAGAAATAATTTCATCTCGTATTTGTGTTTTAATCACAACAATATAGGCTGTCTACCCTGAGTTATGGCCCGTATTTTGACAGTATTTTGCGGAGGGCTAAGTGTGCATGGAGGCCATTTAAGGTATGAAGAAATTATCTAAATGTAAAAGTCATGTGATTTCCTAAAAGAGGAGAACCTAAGCTTTAATTTGATATAAATTTGTCGGCCTCCCTTAAAAACTTTTAAAGTTATAACTGTCGCTAGAAATAAATTCATCTGTATTTGTGTTTTAATCACAACAATATAGGCTGTCTACCCTGAGTTATGGCCCGTATTTTGACAGCATTTTGCGGAGGGCTAAGTGTGCATGGTGGTCCTTAAGGTATGAAGAAATTATCTAAATGTAAAAGTCATGTGATTTCCTAAAAGAGGAGAACCTAAGCTTTAATTTGATATAAATTTGTCGGCCCCTTAAAAACTTTTAAAGTTATAACTGTCGCTAGAAATAATTTCATTCGTATTTGTGTTTTAATCACAACAATATAGGCTGTCTACCCTGAGTTATGGCCCGTATTTTGACAGTATTTTGCGGAGGGCAGTGTGCATGGAGGTCCATTTAAGGTATGAAGAAATTTTCTAAATGTAAAAGTCATGTGATTTCCTAAAAGAGGAGAACCTAAGCTTTAATTTGGATAAAAATTTCACGGCCGTCCTTAAAAACTTTTAAAGGGAGAAGAGTCGCTAGAAATAATTTCATTCGTATTTGTGTTTTAATCACAACAATATAGGCTGTCTACCCTGAGTTATGGCCCGTATTTTGACAGTATTTTGCGGAGGGCTAAGTGTGCATGGAGTCCTATTAAGATATGAAGAAATTATCTAAATTTAAAAGTCATGTGATTTCCTAAAAGAGGAGAACCTAAGCTTTAATTTGATATAAATTTGTCGGCCTCCCTTAAAAACTTTTAAAGTTATAACTGTCGCTAGAAATAATTTCATTCTGTATTTGTGTTTTAATCACAACAATATAGGCTGTCTACCCTGAGTTATGGCCGTATTTTGACAGTATTTTGCGGAGGGCTAAGTGTGCATGGTGGTCCTTTAGGGTATGAAGAAATTATCTAAATGTAAAAGTCATGTGATTTCCTAAAAGAGGAGAACCTAAGCTTTAATTTGGATATAAATTTGTCGGCCTCCCTTAAAAACTTTTAAAGTTATAACCGTCGCTAGAAATAATTTCATCTGTATTTGTGTTTTAATCACAACAATATAGGCTGTCTACCCTGAGTTATGGCCCGTATTTTGACAGTATTTTGCGGAGGGCTAAGTGCATGGAGGTCCTTAAGGTATGAAGAAATTATCTAAATGTAAAAGTCATGTGATTTCCTAAAAGAGGAGAACCTAAGCTTTAATTTGATATAAATTTGTCGGCCTCCCTTAAAACTTTTAAAGTTATAACTGTCGCTAGAAATAATTTCATCTGTATTTGTGTTTTAATCACAACAATATAGGCTGTCTACCCTGAGTTATGGCCCGTATTTTGACAGTATTTTGCGGAGGGCTAAGTGTGCATGGAGGTCCTTTAAGGTATGAAGAAATTATCTAAATGTAAAAGTCATGTGATTTCCTAAAAGAGGAGAACCTAAGCTTTAATTTGATATAAATTTGTCGGCCTCCTTAAAACTTTTAAAGTTATAACTGTCGCTAGAAATAATTTCATTCGTATTTGTGTTTTAATCACAACAATATAGGCTGTCTACCCTGAGTTATGGCCCGTATTTTGACAGTATTTTGCGGAGGGCTAAGTGCATGGAGGCCATTTAAGGTATGAAGAAATTATCTAAATGTAAAAGTCATGTGATTTCCTAAAAGAGGAGAACCTAAGCTTTAATTTGATATAAATTTGTCGGCCTCCCTTAAAACTTTTAAAGTTATAACTGTCGCTAGAAATAATTTCATCTGTATTTGTGTTTTAATCACAACAATATAGGCTGTCTACCCTGAGTTATGGCCCGTATTTTGACAGTATTTTGCGGAGGGCTAAGTGTGCATGGAGGTCCTTAAGGTATGAAGAAATTATCTAAATGTAAAAGTCATGTGATTTCCTAAAAGAGGAGAACCTAAGCTTTAATTTGATATAAATTTGTCGGCCTCCCTTAAAACTTTTAAAGTTATAACTGTCGCTAGAAATAATTTCATTCGTATTTGTGTTCTACTCACAACAATATAGGCTGTCCACCCCGAGTCTCGCCCCGTATTTTGACAGTATTTTGCGGAGGGCTCAGTGTGCATGGAGGCCATTTAAGTATGAAGAAATTATCTAAATGTAAAAGTCATGTGATTTCCTAAAAGAGGAGAACCTAAGCTTTAATTTGATATAAATTTGTCGGCCTCCCTTAAAACTTTTAAAGTTATAACCGTCGCTAGAAATAATTTCATCTGTATTTGTGTTTTAATCACAACAATATAGGCTGTCTACCCTGAGTTATGGCCCGTATTTTGACAGTATTTTGCGGAGGGCTAAGTGCATGGAGGTCCTTTAAGGTATGAAGAAATTATCTAAATGTAAAAGTCATGTGATTTCCTAAAAGAGGAGAACCTAAGCTTTAATTTGGATATAAATTTGTCGGCCTCCCTTAAAAACTTTAAAAGTTATAACAGTCGCTAGAAATAATTTCATTTGTATTTGTGTTTTAATCACAACAATATAGGCTGTCTACCCTGAGTTATGGCCCGTATTTTGACAGTATTTTGCGGAGGGCTAAGTGTGCATGGTGGTCCTTTAAGGTATGAAGAAATTATCTAAATGTAAAAGTCATGTGATTTCCTAAAAGAGGAGAACCTAAGCTTTAATTTGATATAAATTTGTCGGCCTCCCTTAAAAAATTTTAAATTTTTATACTTCGCTAAAAATAATTTCATTTGTATTTGTGTTTTAATCACAACAATATAGGCTGTCTACCCTGAGTTATGGCCCGTATTTTGACAGTATTTTGCGGAGGGCTAAGTGTGCATGGAGGCCATTTAAGGTATGAAGAAATTATCTAAATGTAAAAGTCATGTGATTTCCTAAAAGAGGAGAACCTAAGCTTTAATTTGATATAAATTTGTCGGCCTCCCTTAAAAACTTTTAAAGTTATAACTGTCGCTAGAAATAATTTCATTCTGTATTTGTGTTTTAATCACAACAATATAGGCTGTCTACCCTGAGTTATGGCCCGTATTTTGACAGTATTTTGCGGAGGGCTATGTGCATGGAGGTCCTTTAAGGTATGAAGAAATTATCTAAATGTAAAAGTCATGTGATTTCCTAAAAGAGGAGAACCTAAGCTTTAAATATGATATAAATTTGTCGGCCTCCCTTAAAAACTTTTAAAGTTATAACTGTCGCTAGAAATATAATTTCATGTATTTGTGTTTTAATCACAACAATATAGGCTGTCTACCCTGAGTTATGGCCCGTATTTTGACAGTATTTTGCGGAGGGCTAAGTGTGCATGGAGGCCATTTAAGGTATGAAGAAATTATCTAAATGTAAAAGTCATGTGATTTCCTAAAAGAGGAGAACCTAAGCTTTAATTTGGATATAAATTTGTCGGCCTCCCTTAAAAACTTTTTTAAAGTTATAACTGTCGCTAGAAATAATTTCATCTGTATTTGTGATTTAATCACAACAATATAGGCTGTCTACCCTGAGTTATGGCCCGTATTTTGACAGTATTTTGCGGAGGGCTAAGTGTGCATTGAGGCGATTTAAGGTATGAAGAAATTATCTAAATGTAAAAGTCATGTGATTTCCTAAAAGAGGAGAACCTAAGCTTTAATTTGGATATAAATTTGTCGGCCTCCTTAAAAACTTTTAAAGTTATAACTGTCGCTAGAAATAATTTCATCTGTATTTGTGTTTTAATCACAACAATATAGGCTGTCTACCCTGAGTTATGGCCCGTATTTTGACAGTATTTTGCGGAGGGCTAAGTGTGCATGGAGGTCCTTAAGGTATGAAGAAATTATCTAAATGTAAAAGTCATGTGATTTCAAAAGAGGAGAACCTAAGCTTTAATTTGGATATAAATTTGTCGGCCTCCCTTAAAAACTTTTAAAGTTATAACTGTCGCTAGAAATAATTTCATTCGTATTTGTGTTTTAATCACAACAATATAGGCTGTCTACCCTGAGTTATGGCCCGTATTTTGACAGTATTTTGCGGAGGGCTATGTGCATGGAGGTCCTTAAGGTATGAAGAAATTATCTAAATGTAAAAGTCATGTGATTTCCTAAAAGAGGAGAACCTAAGCTTTAATTTGATATAAATTTGTCGGCCTCCTTAAAAACTTTTAAAGTTATAACTGTCGCTAGAAATAATTTCATCTGTATTTGTGTTTTAATCACAACAATATAGGCTGTCTACCCTGAGTTATGGCCCGTATTTTGACAGTATTTTGCGGAGGGCTAAGTGTGCATGGAGGCCATTTAAGGTATGAAGAAATTATCTAAATGTAAAAGTCATGTGATTTCCTAAAAGAGGAGAACCTAAGCTTTAATTTGATATAAATTTGTCGGCCTCCTTAAAAACTTTTAAAGTTATAACTGTCGCTAGAAATAATTTCATCTCGTATTTGTGTTTTAATCACAACAATATAGGCTGTCTACCCTGAGTTATGGCCCGTATTTTGACAGTATTTTGCGGAGGGCTATGTGCATGGAGGTCCTTTAAGGTATGAAGAAATTATCTAAATGTAAAAGTCATGTGATTTCCTAAAAGAGGAGAACCTAAGCTTTAATTTGATATAAATTTGTCGGCCTCCCTTAAAAACTTTTAAAGTTATAACTGTCGCTAGAAATAATTTCATCTGTATTTGTGTTTTAATCACAACAATATAGGCTGTCTACCCTGAGTTATGGCCCGTATTTTGACAGTATTTTGCGGAGGGCTAAGTGTGCATGGTGGTCCTTTAAGGTATGAAGAAATTATCTAAATGTAAAAGTCATGTGATTTCCTAAAAGAGGAGAACCTAAGCTTTAATTTGGATATAAATTTGTCGGCCTCCCTTAAAACTTTTAAAGTTATAACTGTCGCTCGAAACAATTTCATTCGTATTTGTGTTTTAATCACAACAATATAGGCTGTCTACCCTGAGTTATGGCCCGTATTTTGACAGTATTTTGCGGAGGGCTAAGTGTGCATGGAGGCCATTTAAGGTATGAAGAAATTATCTAAATGTAAAAGTCATGTGATTTCCTAAAAGAGGAGAACCTAAGCTTTAATTTGATATAAATTTGTCGGCCTCCTTAAAACTTTTAAAGTTATAACTGTCGCTAGAAATAATTTCATCTGTATTTGTGTTTTAATCACAACAATATAGGCTGTCTACCCTGAGTTATGGCCCGTATTTTGACAGTATTTTGCGGAGGTCTAAGTGTGCATGGAGGTCCTTTAGGGTATGAAGAAATTATCTAAATGTAAAAGTCATGTGATTTCCTAAAAGAGGAGAACCTAAGCTTTAATTTGGATATAAATTTGTCGGCCTCCCTTAAAACTTTTAAAGTTATAACTGTCGCTAGAAATAATTTCATCTGTATTTGTGTTTTAATCACAACAATATAGGCTGTCTACCCTGAGTTATGGCCCGTATTTTGACAGTATTTTACGAAGGGCTAAGTGTGCATGGAGGCCATTTAAGGTATGAAGAAATTATCTAAATGTAAAAGTCATGTGATTTCCTAAAAGAGGAGAACCTAAGCTTTAATTTGATATAAATTTGTCGGCCTCCCTTAAAAACTTTTTAAAGTTATAACTGTCGCTAGAAATAATTTCATCTGTATTTGTGTTTTAATCACAACAATATAGGCTGTCTACCCTGAGTTATGGCCCGTATTTTGACAGTATTTTGCGGAGGGCTCAGTGTGCATGGAGGCCATTTAAGGTATGAAGAAATTATCTAAATGTAAAAGTCATGTGATTTCCTAAAAGAGGAGAACCTAAGCTTTAATTTGGATATAAATTTGTCGGCCTCCTTAAAACTTTAAAGTTATAACTGTCGCTAGAAATAATTTCATTCGTATTTGTGTTTTAATCACAACAATAGAGGCTGTCTACCCTGAGTTATGGCCCGTATTTTGACAGCATTTTGCGGAGGGCTAAGTGCGCATGGTGGTCCTTTAAGGTATGAAGAAATTATCTAAATGTAAAAGTCATGTGATTTCCTAAAAGAGGAGAACCTAAGCTTTAATATAAATTTGTCGGCCTCCCTTAAAAACTTTTAAAGTTATAACCGTCGCTAGAAATAATTTCATTCGTATTTGTGTTTTAATCACAACAATATAGGCTGTCTACCCTGAGTTATGGCCCGTATTTTGACAGTATTTTGCGGAGGGCTCAGTGTGCATGGAGGCCATTTAAGGTATGAAGAAATTATCTAAATGTAAAAGTCATGTGATTTCCTAAAAGAGGAGAACCTAAGCTTTAATTTGGATATAAATTTGTCGGCCTCCCTTTAAAAACTTTTAAAGTTATAACTGTCGCTAGAAATAATTTCATTCGTATTTGTGTTTTAATCACAACAATATAGGCTGTCTACCCTGAGTTATGGCCCGTATTTTGACAGTATTTTGCGGAGGGCTATGTGCATGGAGGTCCTTAAGGTATGAAGAAATTATCTAAATGTAAAAGTCATGTGATTTCCTAAAAGAGGAGAACCTAAGCTTTAATTTGATATAAATTTGTCGGCCTCCCTTAAAACTTTTAAAGTTATAACCGTCGCTAGAAATAATTTCATCTGTATTTGTGTTTTAATCACAACAATATAGGCTGTCTACCCTGAGTTATGGCCCGTATTTTGACAGTATTTTGCGGAGGGCTAAGTGCATGGAGGCCTTTAAGGTATGAAGAAATTATCTAAATGTAAAAGTCATGTGATTTCCTAAAAGAGGAGAACCTAAGCTTTAATTTGATATAAATTTGTCGGCCTCTTAAAAACTTTTAAAGTTATAACCGTCGCTAGAAATAATTTCATTCGTATTTGTGTTTTAATCACAACAATATAGGTGTTTACCCTGAGTTATGGCCCGTATTTTGACAGTATTTTGCGGAGGGCTATGTGCATGGAGGCCGTTTAAGGTATGAAGAAATTATCTAAATGTAAAAGTCATGTGATTTCAAAAGAGGAGAACCTAAGCTTTAATTTGGATATAAATTTGTCGGCCTCCTTAAAAACTTTTAAAGTTATAACTGTCGCTAGAAATAATTTCATCTGTATTTGTGTTTTAATCACAACAATATAGGCTGTCTACCCTGAGTTATGGCCCGTATTTTGACAGTATTTTGCGGAGGGCTAAGTGTGCATGCAGGTCCTTTAAGGTATGAAGAAATTATCTAAATGTAAAAGTCATGTGATTTCCTAAAAGAGGAGAACCTAAGCTTTAATTTGATATAAATTTGTCGGCCTCCTTAAAACTTTTAAAGTTATAACTGTCGCTAGAAATAATTTCATCTGTATTTGTGTTTTAATCACAACAATATAGGCTGTCTACCCTGAGTTATGGCCCGTATATTGACCGAATTTTGCGTCGGGCTAAGGGTGCAAGGAGGTCCTTACAGGTATAAAGAAATTATCTAAATGTAAAGGTCGTGTGATTTCCTAAAAGAGGAGAACCTAAGCTTTAATTTGATATAAATTTGTCGGCCTCCTTAAAAACTTTTAAAGTTATAACTGTCGCTAGAAATAATTTCACTCGTATTTGTGTTTTAATCACAACAATATAGGCTGTCTACCCTGAGTTATGGCCCGTATTTTGACAGTATTTTGCGGAGGGCTAAGTGCATGGAGGCCATTTAAGGTATGAAGAAATTATCTAAATGTAAAAGTCATGTGATTTCCTAAAAGAGGAGAACCTAAGCTTTAATTTGATATAAATTTGTCGGCCTCCTTAAAAACTTTTAAAGTTATAACCGTCGCTAGAAATAATTTCATCTGTATTTGTGTTTTAATCACAACAATATAGGCTGTCTACCCTGAGTTATGGCCCGTATTTTGACAGTATTTTGCGGAGGGCTAAGTGTGCATGGAGGCCATTTAAGGTATGAAGAAATTATCTAAATGTAAAAGTCATGTGATTTCCTAAAAGAGGAGAACCTAAGCTTTAATTTGGATATAAATTTGTCGGCCTCCTTAAAACTTTTAAAGTTATAACTGTCGCTAGAAATAATTTCATTCGTATTTGTGTTTTAATCACAACAATATAGGCTGTCTACCCTGAGTTATGGCCCGTATTTTGACAGTATTTTGCGGAGGGCTAAGTGTGCATGGAGGTACTTAGACGTATGAAGAAATTATCTAAATGTAAAAGTCATGTGATTTCCTAAAAGAGGAGAACCTAAGCTTTAATCTGATATAAATTTGTCGGCCTCCCTTAAAGACTTTTAAAGTTATAACCGACGCTAGAAATAATTTCATTCGTATTTGTGTTTTAATCACAACAATATAGGCTGTCTACCCTGAGTTATGGCCCGTATTTTGACAGTATTTTGCGGAGGGCTCAGTGTGCATGGAGGCCATTTAAGGTATGAAGAAATTATCTAAATGTAAAAGTCATGTGATTTCCTAAAAGAGGAGAACCTAAGCTTTAATTTGATATAAATTTGTCGGCCTCCCTTAAAACTTTTAAAGTTATAACTGTCGCTAGAAATAATTTCATTCGTATTTGTGTTTTAATCACAACAATATAGGCTGTCTACCCTGAGTTATGGCCCGTATTTTGACAGTATTTTGCGGAGGGCTAAGTGTGCATGGAGGTCCTTAAGGTATGAAGAAATTATCTAAATGTAAAAGTCATGTGATTTCCTAAAAGAGGAGAACCTAAGCTTTAATTTGATATAAATTTGTCGGCCTCCCTTAAAACTTTTAAGTTATAACTGTCGCTAGAAATAATTTCATCTGTATTTGTGTTTTAATCACAACAATATAGGCTGTCTACCCTGAGTTATGGCCCGTATTTTGACAGTGTTTTGCGGAGGGCTAAGTGTGCATGGAGGCCATTTAAGGTATGAAGAAATTATCTAAATGTAAAAGTCATGTGATTTCCAAAAGAGGAGAACCTAAGCTTTAATTTGATATAAATTTGTCGGCCTCCCTTAAAAACTTTTAAAGTTATAACTGTCGCTAGAAATAATTTCATCTGTATTTGTGTTTTAATCACAACAATATAGGCTGTCTACCCTGAGTTATGGCCCGTATTTTGACAGTATTTTGCGGAGGGCTCAGTGTGCATGGAGGCCATTTAAGGTATGAAGAAATTATCTAAATGTAAAAGTCATGTGATTTCTTAAAAGAGGAGAACCTAAGCTTTAATTTGATATAAATTTGTCGGCCTCCTTAAAACTTTTAAAGTTATAACTGTCGCTAGAAATAATTTCATCTGTATTTGTGTTTTAATCACAACAATATAGGCTGTCTACCCTGAGTTATGGCCCGTATTTTGACAGTATTTTGCGGAGGGCTATGTGCATGGTGGTCCTTTAAGGTATGAAGAAATTATCTAAATGTAAAAGTCATGTGATTTCAAAAGAGGAGAACCTAAGCTTTAATTTGATATAAATTTGTCGGCCTCCCTTAAAAACTGTTAAAGTTATAACCGTCGCTGGAAATAATTTCATTCGTATTTGTGTTTTAATCACAACAATATAGGCTGTCTACCCTGAGTTATGGCGCGTATTTTGACAGTATTTTGCGGAGGGCTCAGTGTGCATGGAGGTCATTTAAGGTATGAAGAAATTATCTAAATGTAAAAGTCATGTGATTTCCTAAAAGAGGAGAACCTAAGCTTTAATTTGGATATAAATTTGTCGGCCTCCCTTAAAAACTTTTAAAGTTATAACCGTCGCTAGAAATAATTTCATTCGTATTTGTGTTTTAATCACAACAATATAGGCTGTCTACCCTGAGTTATGGCCCGTATTTTGACAGTATTTTGCGGAGGGCTAAGTGTGTATGGTGGTCCTTTAAGGTATGAAGAAATTATCTAAATGTAAAAGTCATGTGATTTCCTAAAAGAGGAGAACCTAAGCTTTAATTTGATATAAATTTGTCGGCCTCCCTTAAAACTTTTAAAGTTATAACTGTCGCTAGAAATAATTTCATCTGTATTTGTGTTTTAATCACAACAATATAGGCTGTCTACCCTGAGTTATGGCCCGTATTTTGACAGTATTTTGCGGAGGGCTAAGTGTGCATGGTGGTCCTTTAAGGTATGAAGAAATTATCTAAATGTAAAAGTCATGTGATTTCCTAAAAGAGGAGAACCTAAGCTTTAATTTGGATATAAATTTGTCGGCCTCCCTTAAAAACTTTTAAAGTTATAACAGTCGCTAGAAATAATTTCACTCGTATTTGTGTTTTAATCACAACAATATAGGCTGTCTACCCTGAGTTATGGCCCGTATTTTGACAGTATTTTGCGGAGGGCTAAGTGTGCATGGAGGCCATTTAAGGTATGAAGAAATTATCTAAATGTAAAAGTCATGTGATTTCCTAAAAGAGGAGAACCTAAGCTTTAATTTGGATATAAATTTGTCGGCCTCCCTTAAAAACTTTTAAAGTTATAACCGTCGCTAGAAATAATTTCGATCTGTATTTGTGTTTTAATCACAACAATATAGGCTGTCTACCCTGAGTTATGGCCCGTATTTTGACAGTATTTTGCGGAGGGCTCAGTGTGCATGGAGGCCATTTAAGGTATGAAGAAATTATCTAAATGTAAAAGTCATGTGATTTCCTAAAAGAGGAGAACCTAAGCTTTAATTTGGATATAAATTTGTCGGCCTCACTTAAAAACTTTTAAAGTTATAACCGTCGCTAGAAATAATTTCATCTGTATTTGTGTTTTAATCACAACAATATAGGCTGTCTACCCTGAGTTATGGCCCGTATTTTGACAGTATTTTGCGGAGGGCTGTGTGCATGGAGGCCATTTAAGGTATGAAGAAATTATCTAAATTTAAAAAGTCATGTGATTTCCTAAAAGAGGAGAACCTAAGCTTTAATTTGGATATAAATTTGTCGGCCTCCTTAAAAACTTTTAAAGTTATAACTGTCGCTAGAAATAATTTCATCTGTATTTGTGTTTTAATCACAACAATATAGGCTGTCTACCCTGAGTTATGGCCCGTATTTTGACAGTATTTTGCGGAGGGCTCAGTGTGCATGGTGGGCCTTTAAGGTATGAAGAAATTATCTAAATGTAAAAGTCATGTGATTTCCTAAAAGAGGAGAACCTAAGCTTTAATTTGATATAAATTTGTCGGCCTCCTTAAAAACTTTTAAAGTTATAACTGTCGCTAGAAATAATTTCATTCGTATTTGTGTTTTAATCACAACAATATAGGCTGTCTACCCTGAGTTATGGCCCGTATTTTGACAGTATTTTGCGGAGGGCTCAGTGTGCATGGAGGCCATTTAAGGTATGAAGAAATTATCTAAATGTAAAAGTCATGTGATTTCCTAAAAGAGGAGAACCTAAGCTTTATTTTATATATAAATTTGTCGGCCTCCTTTAAAAAAACTTTTAAAGTTATAACTGTCGCTAGAAATAATTTCATCTGTATTTGTGTTTTAATCACAACAATATAGGCTGTCTACCCTGAGTTATGGCCCGTATTTTGACAGTATTTTGCGGAGGGCTAAGTGTGCATGGAGGTCCTTAAGGTATGAAGAAATTATCTAAATGTAAAAGTCATGTGATTTCCTAAAAGAGGAGAACATAAGCTTTAATTTGGATATAAATTTGTCGGCCTCCCTTAAAACTTTTAAAGTTATAACTGTCGCTAGAAATAATTTCATCTGTATTTGTGTTTTAATCACAACAATATAGGCTGTCTACCCTGAGTTATGGCCCGTATTTTGACAGTATTTTGCGGAGGGCTAAGTGCATGGTGGTCCTTTAAGGTATGAAGAAATTATCTAAATGTAAAAGTCATGTGATTTCCTAAAAGAGGAGAACCTAAGCTTTAATTGTGATATAAATTTGTCGGCCTCCCTTAAAAACTTTTAAAGTTATAACCGTCGCTAGAAATAATTTCATTCGTATTTGTGTTTTAATCACAACAATATAGGCTGTCTACCCTGAGTTATGGCCCGTATTTTGACAGTATTTTGCGGAGGGCTCAGTGTGCATGGAGGCCATTTAAGGTATGAAGAAATTATCTAAATGTAAAAGTCATGTGATTTCCTAAAAGAGGAGAACCTAAGCTTTAATTTGATATAAATTTGTCGGCCTCCTTAAAACTTTTAAAGTTATAACTGTCGCTAGAAATAATTTCATCTGTATTTGTGTTTTAATCACAACAATATAGGCTGTCTACCCTGAGTTATGGCCCGTATTTTGACAGTATTTTGCGGAGGGCTAAGTGTGCATGGAGGCCGTTTAAGGTATGAAGACATTATCTAAATGTAACAGTCATGTGATTTCCCAAAAGAGGAGAAGCTAAGCTTTAATTTGGATATAAATTTGTCGGCCTCCCTTAAAAACTTTTAAAGTTATAACTGTCGCTAGAAATAATTTCATTCGTATTTGTGTTTTAATCACAACAATATAGGCTGTCTACCCTGAGTTATGGCCCGTATTTTGACAGTATTTTGCGGAGGGCTCAGTGTGCATGGAGGCCATTTAAGGTATGAAGAAATTATCTAAATGTAAAAGTCATGTGATTTCCTAAAAGAGGAGAACCTAAGCTTTAATTTGGATATAAATTTGTCGGCCTCCTTAAAACTTTTAAAGTTATAACTGTCGCTAGAAATAATTTCATCTGTATTTGTGTTTTAATCACAACAATATAGGCTGTCTACCCTGAGTTATGGCCCGTATTTTGAGAGTATTTTGCGTAGGGCTAAGTGTGAATGGTGGTCCTTTAAGGTATGAAGAAATTATCTAAATGTAAAAGTCATGTGATTTCCTAAAAGAGGAGAACCTAAGCTTTAATTTGGATATAAATTTGTCGGCCTCCCTTAAAACTTTTAAAGTTATAACTGTCGCTAGAAATAATTTCATTCGTATTTGTGTTTTAATCACAACAATATAGGCTGTCTACCCTGAGTTATGGCCTGTATTTTGACAGTATTTTGCGGAGGGCTAAGTGTGCATGGTGGTCCTTTAAGGTATGAAGAAATTATCTAAATGTAAAAGTCAAGTGATTTCAAAAGAGGAGAACCTAAGCTTTAATTTGGATATAAATTTGTCGGCCTCCTTAAAAACTTTTAAAGTTATAACTGTCGCTAGAAATAATTTCATCTGTATTTGTGTTTTAATCACAACAATATAGGCTGTCTACCCTGAGTTATGGCCCGTATTTTGACAGTATTTTGCGGAGGGCTAAGTGTGCATGGAGGTCCTTTAAGGTATGAAGAAATTATCTAAATGTAAAAGTCATGTGATTTCCTAAAAGAGGAGAACCTAAGCTTTAATTTGATATAAATTTGTCGGCCTCCTTAAAAACTTTAAAGTTATAACTGTCGCTAGAAATAATTTCATCTGTATTTGTGTTTTAATCACAACAATATAGGCTGTCTACCCTGAGTTATGGCCCGTATTTTGACAGTATTTTGCGGAGGGCTCAGTGTGCATGGAGGCCATTTAAGGTATGAAGAAATTATCTAAATGTAAAAGTCATGTGATTTCCTAAAAGAGGAGAACCTAAGCTTTAATTTGATATAAATTTGTCGGCCTACCTTAAAAACTTTTAAAGTTATAACAGTCTCTAGAAATAATTTCATTCGTATTTGTGTTTTAATCACAACAATATAGGCTGTCTACCCTGAGTTATGGCCCGTATTTTGACAGTATTTTGCGGAGGGCTAAGTGTGCATGGAGGCCATTTAAGGTATGAAGAAATTATCTAAATGTAAAAGTCATGTGATTTCCTAAAAGAGGAGAACCTAAGCTTTAATTTGGATATAAATTTGTCGGCCTCGCTTAAAAACTTTTAAAGTTATAATCGTCGCTAGAAATAATTTCATTCGTATTTGTGTTTTAATCACAACAATATAGGCTGTCTACCCTGAGTTATGGCCCGTATTTTGACAGTATTTTGCGGAGGGCTAAGTGTGCATGGTGGTCCTTTAAGGTATGAAGAAATTATCTAAATGTAAAAGTCATGTGATTTCAAAAGAGGAGAACCTAAGCTTTAATTTGATATAAATTTGTCGGCCTCCTAAAAAACTTTTAAAGTTATACCAGTCTCTAGAAATAATTTCATTCTTTTTTGTGTTTTCATCACAACAATATAGGCTGTCTACCCTGAGTTATGGCCCGTATTTTGACAGTATTTTGCGGAGGGCTAAGTGTGCATGGTGGTCCTTTAAGGTATGAAGAAATTATCTAAATGTAAAAGTCATGTGATTTCCTAAAAGAGGAGAACCTAAGCAATAATTTGATATAAATTTGTCGGCCTCCCTTAAAACTTTTAAAGTTATAACTGTCGCTAGAAATAATTTCATTCTGTATTTGTGTTTTAATCACAACAATATAGGCTGTCTACCCTGAGTTATGGCCCGTATTTTGACAGTATTTTGCGGAGGGCTAAGTGTGCATGGAGGCCGTTTAAGGTATGAAGAAATTATCTAAATGTAAAAGTCTTGTGATTTTATGAAAGAGGAGAACCTAAGCTTTAATTTGATATAAATTTGTCGGCCTCCTTAAAAACTTTTAAAGTTATAACTGTCGCTAGAAATAATTTCATTCGTATTTGTGTTTTAATCACAACAATATAGGCTGTCTACCCTGAGTTATGGCCTGTATTTTGACAGTATTTTGCGGAGGGCTATGTGCATGGAGGTCCTTTAAGGTATGAAGAAATTATCTAAATGTAAAAGTCATGTGATTTCCTAAAAGAGGAGAACCTAAGCTTTAATTTGGATATAAATTTGTCGGCCTCCCAAAAACTTTTAAAGTTATAACTGTCGCTAGAAATAATTTCATTCGTATTTGTGTTTTAATCACAACAATGTCGGTGTTTACCCTGAGTTATGGCCCGTATTTTGACCGTATTTTGCGGAGGGCTAAGTGTGCATGGAGGCCTATTAAGGTATGAAGGAATTTACTAAATGTACTAGTCAGGTGATTTCCTAAAAGAGGAGAACCTAAGCTTTAATTTGATATAAATTTGTCGGCCTCCTTAAAAACTTTTAAAGTTATAACTGTCGCTAGAAATAATTTCATCTGTATTTGTGTTTTAATCACAACAATATAGGCTGTCTACCCTGAGTTATGGCCCGTATTTTGACAGTATTTTGCGGAGGGCTCAGTGTGCATGGAGGCCATTTAAGGTATGAAGAAATTATCTAAATGTAAAAGTCATGTGATTTCATCAAAGAGGAGAACCTAAGCTTTAATTTGATATAAATTTGTCGGCCTCCTTAAAAACTTTTAAAGTTATAACCGTCGCTAGAAATAATTTCATTCGTATTTGTGTTTTAATCACAACAATATAGGCTGTCTACCCTGAGTTATGGCCCGTATTTTGACAGTATTTTGCGGAGGGCTCAGTGTGCATGGAGGACATTTAAGGTATGAAGAAATTATCTAAATGTAAAAGTCATGTGATTTCCTAAAAGAGGAGAACCTAAGCTTTAATTTGATATAAATTTGTCGGCCTCCCTTAAAACTTTAAAGTTATAACTGTCGCTAGAAATAATTTCATTCGTATTTGTGTTTTAATCACAACAATATAGGCTGTCTACCCTGAGTTATGGCCCGTATTTTGACAGTATTTTGCGGAGGGCTAAGTGTGCATGGAGGCCATTTAAGGTATGAAGAAATTATCTAAATGTAAAAGTCATGTGATTTCCTAAAAGAGGAGAACCTAAGCTTTAATTTTGATATAAATTTGTCGGCCTCCCTTAAAAACTTTTAAAGTTATAACCGTCGCTAGAAATAATTTCATTCGTATTTGTGTTTTAATCACAACAATATAGGCTGTCTACCCTGAGTTATGGCCTGTATTTTGACAGTATTTTGCGGAGGGCTATGTGCATGGTCCTTTAGGGTATGAAGAAATTATCTAAATGTAAAAGTCATGTGATTTCCTAAAAGAAAGAGGAGAACCTAAGCTTTAATTTGATATA
>JAQQFT010000473.1:0-25891 GCA_029582265.1 Zoroaster sp. YZ-2022 | reverse complement strand
TAGACAACTTGTTCCAAAAAAACAAGAGGCACCCTGTGCACGTTGCCCGGGGCCTCGTCAATGGGCTTCGCGTTCCACGGACCCGTGAAAGGAAGGAACCACGTAAATTTTCATCATTCTCGGGAAATTGGGAATATCTCCCCCTCGTACCTCTTTTTATATCACGGAAACGGCAAACCTCCCGCTCAAAAGTCCGCAAGGGTCCCCTCCTGCCTCAAATGGTGGTTGCGCGCGCCCCCCTAAGGAGAAAAACCTCTTCCTCTCAGGCTTAAAAATACATGGGCCCTACGACGTCGACATCGACACGAAAGATTCATAAAAGCCCTGAAGACCGGTGCGAAGCGGCATTCTTACAAACCAAGGGTAAGGGCCCCGGTTTTTTAAAACGGACACAAAGGGGGAAAAAAAGGCCAGTTGGAAAAAAGGAGAAACCCAAAGGGCCCAGAGGAAAAGGATCGTGCGCGAACTCAAGGCCAAGCTGGCGGCTCCCAAAGAAGGAAAGAACAAGGCGAAAAAGACCCCTAAAAAAACCCCCAAAAGACACCCGTCAAAAAAAACTCTGCCAAAAAGCTAAATAAAAGACAAAAAGTTACATCCAAGCCCCAAAAAAGATGCTAACCCAAACAAAAGTTCCCCTCCAAAGCCGTGAAGGAACCCAAAAAAGCCAAAAAAACTGCCAAAAAAAAGTAGTCTGTTCTCACACTACAACAAAAAAACCCTTTTTTCAAAAACCACAACATAACAAGAGATTGTTTCTGTGGTTGCCTTTCGCCGAAATAAAAAAAGAAAAAATACCGATAATTGACCGACGAAAAAATTTGATAAAATTTTTCGCCGGGGTTTTCTAATGTTAAAATAAACGAAAAGTGAAATTTCCACATTGAGGGGGCTATGAAAATTTTTGCGTGTAACGTTGGGGGTACCGGGAAAATACTGGGAGCCGGGTTAGTTTATTTTTTTTCCCCAGAGAGGGGGACAGGGGGGTAAATATTTCCGCTAATAGATAAAAATGTACAAGTGGGTCGTTTTTTGTATCCCCCCCCCCCCAAACTTGATGGCTCTCCCAGAGCAGCTTTAGGGACTCTGTTTTTTCGAAACCCAAATTTTTTATTAATGTTGACCGTAGTAATTAAATCGAAATGTAATTTTAAACTGTCGCCCTTATTGATTAAACTTTTGGGGCTTTTGTCCGATAAGTAAAGTGTAGGCCATCAAATAATGACGTTTTTTTCCTTTTTCCAAACTTGCCAGGCGTATTTTTTGGCAAAAAATTAATGTGTTTTTTAAACTTATATGGGCAGAAAGGTAAAAACCCGAAGAACCACTGGACTAGCTGGAAATTTAATAAGACTTCTTTTAATAGATGGTGGTTATATTAGGAGGAAAAAGACAAAATATGACAACTTTTTCCCAAAGCCAACAAAAGAGGCATCACCTGTGCTACGGTTGACGGGCCTCGTCAATGGGCGTTCGCGTTCCACGGACCCGTGAAAAGAAGAACCACACGGTCATTTCATCGTCGTCTGGAACGTCCTGGAAATCTGCCCTCGTACAGCTCAGTTTTATCACGGAAAACATGGCAACTACTACCGCCCGAAGAAGTCCGAAACGAGCTACCCCCCTGCACTCAAATGGTGGTTGCTGCCGTCGCCGCCCTGAAGGAAAGAACGGCTCTTCCTCTCGGGCATTAAAAAGTACATCGGAACGTACGACGTCGACATCGGCAGCAGACAAATTCATCCGAAAAGCCCTGAAACCGGTGCAGAGAACGGCTTTTATTAAAACCAAGGGTAGGGAGCTGCCGGTTCTTTCAAACGGGACCAACAAAAAAGACAGACTAAGGCCAAGTTGGAAAGGAGAAGGAAGCCAAATGCAGAAGGAAAAGGATCGTGGAAGAAAGCTGAACTCAAGGCCAAAGAAAGCTGAAAAAGCAGGCTGCCAAGAAAAAAGAACAAGGCAGCCAAAAAGCTCCTGAAAACCCCAAGAAGACACCCACCAAGTCGAAAAAGCGTCTGCCAAAAAAGCTGAAGTCAACCAGCAAAGAAAGTTACATCCAAGCCGACCAACAAAGATGCATCCAAGCCAACCAAGAAAGTCCTCAAACCTGCCAAAGCCGTGAAGAAGCAAGCAAAAGCAAAGAAGACTGCCAAACCAGCCAGAAGTAGTCTGTTCTCAGACTCAACACCAAACGGCTCTTTTTCAGAGCCACAACATAAACAAGAAGATTGTTTCGTGGTTGCCTTCCACGAAATAAATAAAGAGATAAAAATACCGATAATTGACTATTACGACGAAAAATTTGAAAAAATATTTTCGCACTGTAAGGGGTTTTCTAATGTTATGAAAATGAAACGAAAAGTGAAATTCCCATCATGTGAGGGCGCTATGTAAATTTTGCGGTAACGTTGTGGAGTATAGCACGGGAAAAATACTTTAGGTAGCCGGGTATATTTTATTATTTTCCCAAGAGAGGGGGGACAGAGGGTAAATATTTCCGCTAATAGATAAAATGTAAAAGTCGGTCGATTTATTGTATCCCCCCCTCCCCAAACTTGATGGCTCGTCCAGAGCATGCTGTGCTCAGGGACGTCTGGCTCTTTCGTAACCAAAATAACGATTTTTTCAATGTTGACCGTAAGTAATTAAATTGAAATGTAACTGTCAACTGTCGCCCTAGTTGATTAATGACTTTTTACCTTTTGTCCGATAAGTAAAGTTGAGGCCATCAAATAATGATCGTTTCTTTTCCATTTTTTCGCTTAATACTTCGCACAGGCAGTATTTTCGGCACAAGACATTAATGATGTGAGTTGAAACTTATATGGGCGAAGGTAAAATCCGAAGAAGCCATCTGGACTAGCGTGGAAATTTAATAAGTACTTCTATAATAGATGGTGGTTATATTGGAGGAAAAGAAAACACAAAATATGACAACTTGTTCAGCCAACAAACAGAGGCATCACTGTGCTACAGTTGACCGGGCCTCGTCAATGGGCGTTCGCGTTCGCACGGACCCGTGAAAAGGAAGAACCACACGGTCAATTTCATCATTCGTCTGGAACGTCCTGGAAATCTGCCCTCGTACAGCTCGTTTTATATCACGGAAACATGGCAACTACTACCGCTCCGAAGAAGTCCGCAACACGAGCTCACCCTCCTGCACTCAAATGGTGGTTGCTGCCGTCGCCGCCCTGAAGGAGAAGAACGGCTCTTCCTCTCAGCATTAAAAAGTACATCAAGGACACGTGCGACGTCGACATCGGCAGCAGACAAGATTCATCCGAAGCCCGAAGACCGTAGAGAACGCTTATTCAAACCAAGGGTAGTGCGTTCTTCAAACTGACCCAGCTAAAGACGCTGCGTTGGAAGGAAGAAAAGCCAACAAAGGAAAAGATCGTGCAGAAAGCTGAACTCACCAAAAGGAAAAGGGCGCCAAGAGAAAACAAGCAAGACTCAAACCGAAGACAACCGTCGAAAGCGTCTGCAGCTGAAGTCGCCACAAAGATCAAGCGACCAACAAAGATGCATCAAAACCAAGAGTCTCAAACCTGCAAGCCGAAGAAAGCAAGCCAAAGACGCCAACCAGCCAGAGTGTCGTTTCAACACAACACAAGCTTTAAGAAACTAAACAAGAGAGTTTTGGTTTTCGATAAAATAAGAAATTGTAATTGATATAGACGAAATTATTTTAAAGGGTAATTATAAAACAAAGGATTATCTTGGGCCAAATTGTAACGTTGTTCAAAATATTAGTTGCCTATAATTATTGAAGGCAGGTAAAGTTGAAATGCTTCATTTTTATCGCCTCCAACTTGAGGGTAAGAAAGGTCGGTCTGCCTTGTACAATAAGTTTTATTGAAGAATTAAATCGAAAACTGTACGTCGTCTGTGATTAGACCAGGAGGAGGTACTCGTGCGGACTTGGCTGTAGTACTTTCCATAACAGCGAAGGCAGATATCACCAATGTGTTGCCGGGTCCTCTTTTCACTCGTGCGAGCAGACACGCAACGTAAGGATTCTTTTGGGTGGACGGGTTTCAAATACCACTAAATCTTAAAAGCTAGCAGAAGTCGAAGTAACCACAAAGCTGGGTGCGGAAGAAAGCGAATAAAAGAAGAGCCCTTAAAAAGAAAGTTATCGCCGACCAACAAAGATGATCAGCAACCAAGGTCAAACTGCAAGCGTGAAGAAGAAACAAAGACTGCCAAACCAGCCAAGAAGTGTCTGTTCTCACAACAAACAACTTCAGACCACAAATAAAAAGAGATTGTTTGTTGCTTCGAGAAAAAAATAAAGAAGATAAAATAAATGACTATGACAAATTTGATAATATTTCGACTGTAAGGGTTCTAATGTTATGAAAATGAACGAAAGAAAACGTGAGGTTGTATTGTGTGTTGTGAGAAGAGAATACTAGTAGCGGGAGTTTATTTTAGAGAGGGAGAGAGGGAACGCAATAGATAAATGTACAAGTGGTCGTTATCCCCCCCAAACTTGATGGCTCGTACCAGAGATGCTGGCTCGGACGTCTGGCTTTCAACAAATAACGATTATTCAATGTTGACCGTAATTAAACGAAGTAACTTGTACAACTGTTTTGTTGATTAATGATTACCTTGTCCATAAGGTGTAGACAAAATGATCGTTTTTCATTTCTTACTCACGGCAGTTTTGGCACAAGCATAATGAGGTTGAAACTTATAGGGAAGGTAAACAAAAGCCATCTATAGGGAAATTAATAGCTTCTTAATAAGGGTTATATTGGAAAGAACCAATATCACGCAACAAAAGGCACACTGTGCTTACGCCGTCAATGCTTCCGCCTGAGGGCCCGATTCATCTCGTGAGTCGGCCCCAGCTTTCCCAGGCATATACTCCGAAGCCGCCGCTCTCCCAAATGGGGTTCCGTCGCCCTGAGAGAAGAACGGCCCAGGCCATTGCATCAGGACATGACGTCAAGAGCAGCAGACAGACATCAAAAGCCTGAAGACCAGAACCATTCAAACCTAAGGAGCTGGTTCTTTCAAACTGACCAGCAAGACAAGGCCAGTTGAAGGAGGGAAAAGAGGCCAAGAGGATCGGAAGAAGCGAACTCAAGGCCAGAAACTAAAGGCCAAGGAAAAAAAGGAGAAGACTCAAACGAAACACCACAATCGAAAAGCTGCCAAAAGCAGCGCCAAAGAAGTACGACCAACAAATGCATAAACAAGTCTAAACCCAGCGAAGAAGAAGGCAAACGAAATAACAAGTGTTTACTAAACACCAACGTCAGAGAAAAAGAGATTTTCGGTTTTCAGAAATAAATAAGAAGATAGAAGATAATTGCAAAGAAAATTGATAATATTACTGGTTTCATATAGAAAAACGAAGAATTTCCATCATGAGGCGTATTAAATTTTGTAACGTTGTGGAGTTAGCACGAAAACGTAGAGTTTATTTTTCCCAAGAGGACAGAGGGTAATTCGCTTGTAAATGGTTGTCGATTATATATCCCCCCCCAAACTTGGCTGTACCAGACATTGTGCCAGGACTTGCCTTTCGTAACAAAAAAATCAGTTGACAGTAATTAAACGAATAAGATGTCGCTTTTAAATACCTTGTCATAAGAAGTGAGACAAAAATATCTTCCATTTGCAATACCAGGAGATTGGCCTGATGTAGTAAAATAGGGCAGAAGAAACGAAATTGACTACGGAAATTTAAATTTCATGATGGTGGTTATATTGAGAAAACAAATGAAATTTCCAACAACAGGTTTAGAAGTTGTGCGACCGGGCCCGTCAATGGGCGTGTTCCCCCAGTTAAAGGAACAGGCATCTACGCCGAATCAAGTCACCTCGACCTGGGTTTCCGAAAAAGGCCCTCCGAAAGTCGGACAGCCACCCCCTCCAGGGCCGTCGGGGTTTCCCAAGGAGAGTTTTCAAGTAAAAGTCCAAGGAAGAGAGCGGCGAAGATCTGCGAAAGCCGAAACTGCGAGGAGAACAGACAAGAGACTCTCGCAAACACAAGTCGCCGTCCAAAAGGAAGTCAGCAGCAAAGAAGTAAAGGACCAACAAAGATGCCAACCCAAGAAGCCAAACCTAAGCGTAAGAACAGAGAAGCCCAACCGCAGAGGGCCCACACCAATTAAGCAAAGGTTTGCAAAAAAAATGAAGTAAAAAGAAATTACATTAGACGAACAAAGATAACGCATGTGGAATGAGAAAATGACAAAAGTAATGAGGAGTAAAGGTAAGTTGTGAAACAGAAAGTAGCCGGTATATTATTTCCCAAAGGGGACAAGATAAACAAGTGTGATTTTTTTGCCTCCAAAGAGCCGTAGAAGTGTCAACCCTTTCAAAAACGTTTCAATGCCGTATAATTAACGAAAACGAAATGTCGTCTAGTTGATAATGCCGGATGAATGGTATAGTTTTTCATCGTAATACTTAAGGCAATTTTCGGCACAAGACATTAATGATGTGGTGAAATTATATGCGAGTAACCCGAAGAAGCCATTGATGGTTTAAAATTCTTTAGGTGTTTTTAAGAAAAAACATATACAATGTTGCAAAACAGAGTCATGTGCTTACTGGCCTGTCAGCTTCATTCCGACCCAAAGAAGGCACGGCAACTCTTGTTGATCCGAAATTGACTAGCCTTATCCGAACATGTACTCCGCCAAGGCCGCCAAATCCGCCAAGGGTCCGCCGCCAAAAGACGGCCTTCCTCCAGGCGCAAGACAACGCTCATCGACGAGAGCTCCAATAAACCGTGAGAGAACGCATTCTATTCAAACAAGGGTAGAGCTGCGTTTTCAATGCCTAAAGACAACATGTAAGAAGGAAAGCAAGCAGAGGGGATCGGCAAGAAAGCTTGGCCAAAAGTGAAAGCGCCAAGAAGGAAGAACAAGAGCCAAGAAGACTAAAAACGCCAAGAAGACACCACCAAGTCGAAAAAGCCGTCTCCAAAAGCTGTCAGCCAAAAGTTACATCCGCGACCAACAAAGATGCATCCAAACCAAGAAAGTCTCAAACTCCAAAGCGTGAGAAGAGCAGCAAAGCCAAAGAAGACTGCCAAACCAGCCAAGAAGTAGTCTGTTCTCAGCACTACAACACCAAACGGTTTTCAGAGCCACAACATAAACAAGAGATTGTTTCGTGGTGCTTCACGAAATAAATAAGAGATAAGAATACCGATAATGACATTAGACGAAAATTTATAAAATATTGCACTGTAAGGGTTTCAATGTTATAGAAATGAAAGAAAGTAAATCATCATGTGAGGCGCTAAATTGGTGTAACGTTGTGGAGTATGCACGGAAAATACTAGTACGGTAGTTATTATTTTCCCAGAGAGGGGAAGAGGGGATATTCCGCCAATAGATAAAATGACAAGTCGTCGATTATTATATCCCCCTCCCAAACGATGGCTCGTACGAGAGCATGCTGTGCCAGGACGTCTGCCTTTAACAAAATAAGATTATTAAATTGGATAACGACAACGGTCCTTAGTTGAAATGACTTTACTTGTGATGGTAGGCTGCCTTCATTCGCTTACGCAGGCAGATTGACAAGCAATGATGTGTGAAGAAAACAGAGTACGAGGGAAATATAGACTTAAGAGGTGATGAGGAAATTGACCTTGTCCAGCCACAACGGGTCCGTGCGACGCGAACGCCCAGACGAGGCCGGTCAATTTCGTCGACCGAAATGCCTTGTTTTCGGAACATGGCATATTGGTGGTTCTCCTCCCAATTCCGCCGCCTAAGAAGAAGTTCTAGGATAATTCCACTGAGAGAGAGGCTTCTCGAAAGTACTTTCCAATAAGCTCCCAAACGACCATAAAGCTGTGTTGAGGAAAAACGCTGTGAAGAAAGCGAAAAATGGAAAAGAAAGAAAAAGGAAGGTACCAGCACCACCTACGCAAAAAAAAAGAAAAGAGTTACATCAAGCCGACCAACGATGCATCAAGCCAACCAAGAAAGTCTAAACCTGCAAAGCCGTAAGACAAGCAGCAGCAAGAAGACGCAACCAGCCAAATGTCTGTCTCAGCATAAACACAAACGGTCTTTCGAGCCACAACAACAAGAGATTGTTTCTGGTTGCCTCGCACAATAAATAAAGAAGATAAGAAAACCGATAATTGACATTGACGAAAAATTGATAAAAATTTTCGCACTGTAGGGTTTTCAATGTTATAGAAAATGAAACAGGAAATCACTGAGGCGCTATGAAATTTTGTGTAACGTTGGGAGTATAGCACGGGAAAATACTTTAGGTAGCGGATAGTTTATTATTTTCCCAGAGAGGGCAGAGGGTAATATTCCCAAAGATAAAGTAGTCGTCGATTATTATCCCGCCCCTCCCAAACTGATGGCTCTAGAGAGCATGCTGTGCCGGACGTCTGGCTTCGAACAAAAAAGATTTTATCAATGTTGACCGTAAATTAAATGCGAAATGTAACTGTACAACTGTCGTCCTAGTTGATTAATGACTTTACCTTGTCCGATAAAAAGTGTAGCATCAAAAATGATCGTTTCTTTTCCATTTTGCAATACTGCACAGGCAGTTTTTGGCACAAGACAAAGATGGGTGAAACATATGGGCAGAAGGTAAAACGAAGAAGCCATCTGACTAGGTGAAATTTATATACTTCATAATAGATGGTGGTTATTAGAGAAAAAACAAAATATGACAACTGTTCCAGCAACAAACAAGAGGCATACTGTGCTGTTGACGGCCGTCAATGGCGTTCGTTCGCACGACCCGTGAAAGGAAGCCACGTCAATTTCATCATTCGTCTGAACGTCTGAAATCGCCCACTGTACAGCTGTTTATATCACGGAAACATGGCACTACTACCGCTCGAAGAAGTCCACACGAGCTCACCTCCCACTCCAAATGGTGGTTGCCGTCGCCGCCCTGAGGAGAAGAACGGCTTCCTCAGGCCAAAAAGTACATAGGACATACGCGTCGACATCGAGCAGCAGACAAATTCATCCGAAAAGCCTGAAGACCGGTGCGAGAACGGCATTCTTATCAAGGGGTCGCTGGGAGAGCTGGCGTAAAGAGGGGAAACAACAGAACGAAAGGGACCGCGAGAAGGACGGTTAAATACCAAGAAGGCTCGTAAGAAGAAACCAAAAGGCAAAGCTGCCAAAAATGAAGTGAAGAACACCAAGAGACAAAACCCAGAACCTCAAGTGAAGCAGCGCAGCAAAGACTCCAACGCCAAAGATGTCGCCAACCAAGTCACGCAAAGAGGCGCAGAAAAAATAACAGCAAGTAGTTTTCAGACAAACACAATTTCGCACTAAAGGTTTTTGTTGACGAAATAATAAAGAAGATAAGTAATTGATATACGGAAAATATTGACGTAAGTTATTTAGAAAGAAGAAAAGTAAATTCCAGAGGGCGCTTGATTTGTACGTGAAACGAAATCTGACGGAATTTTTTCCAAAAGACGAGGAATTCGCAATGATAAATCGTCGTCTTATTATCCCGTCCAAATAGTGTAGCAGCATTGCGTTCTTTTCGTAACAAAACGATTTCGGACGAATTAATGATGTAACTGCAACGTTATGAAGCTCTGCGTGAAGACCATAAATGTGTTTTTCATTTTCTTACTCCACAACAAGCATTATGTGGGTTGAAACTAGGGCGAAGAACGAAGAAGCATACGGAATTTATATTAAATGGGTTATAGAGAAAAAACAAAATTGCAACTTTCCGCCAAAAACAGAGCTCAGCTGTCCGCTAGGTTCGGTGCCGACCCTAAAGAGGCCAACAATTCATCACGTCGACCGAAATGCACAAGCCGAATCAGACGGCACATACCCCGAAGAAGTCCGCACAACTACCCGCAAGTGGTGGGCGAAGGAGAGAAGGCTCTCGGCATAAAAGCTCAGCAGAACGAAGGCGCAAAGATCACCGAAGCCTGAAACCAAGAACGATCATTCAAAAGAGTTCAACTACCCAGCAAAAAGGCGCGTGAAAGAAGAGAAGCCAGCAAAGGAAAGGAGCAAGAAGCTGAACAGCCAAGAAGTGCGTCAAGAAAACAAGCAGCCAAACAAAAACCAGTGAGCGTCAAAATAGAAGCAAAATTACATCCAACACAAAAATTCCAGCAACAAAGTCTAATGACGAAGAACAGAGCAAAAGCAAACGCAGATCGCACTACCAAGTTTTCAGAGAAAAAATGTTTGTTGACAAATAATAGAGTAGAATCAAATTGATATGAGAATGTATTCATGTAGTTTTCAATGTAAATGACGTGATTCAATGGAAAATTTTGTAAGTTGATTGCCGGAAAATACTGACGTGTTTTTATTTCCAAGAAAGAGAGTATTTTCCAAGATAATGAGTGGTGATTATACCCGCCCCCAAACTGATGTGGAAATGCTTCCAGAGTGGTTTTGAAAAAAAAATACAATTGACAATAACAAAGAACACACTGTCCTGTGATTAAGCTTTCCTTGCCGAAGTAAAAGAACACGTCTTCCATTCGCAACGCCGCATTTTCGGCACAAGCATTAATGATGAGGAAACTAAGGCGAAAGGCAACCAGAACCTCAGGGGATAACTCTAAAAAGGTGTTTTAGGGAAAAACAAAATGACAACTTGTCCAGCAACAAACAAGAGGACACGTACGTACCGGGCCCGTAAGGGCTCCCGAGACCCGTGAAAGAAGGACACAGGTAATCACATGTTGGAAGCGGAAAGCCCGCAGCAGTTAAACGGAAAATGAACTACTACCGCCAAGAAGCCGAAACGGCTGCAAATGGGGTGCCGTGCCCCTGAAGGAAGAACCCTCCTCAGCCTCAAAAACTAAGACACAGAGTACTCAGCACAACAAGATTCATCCAAGCCCTGAAGAGGTAAAACGGCATCTATAAACAAGGAAGAGCGTCAAACTGCCCAGCTAAGCAAGGCTAGGCGTTGAAAAGAAAGAAAAGCAGCAGGATGAAAAATGAAAAGAAAACGCAGGAAACAAAACCACAAGCCCCGAGAAACTCCGAAAGAAACAGCGACAAAGCACCAAGCTACGAAGCTAACCAGAGCACAAAGACTTCACTAACAAGACCAAAAAGATGCGTGCTGCAAAATAAAAAGAAGACATCAGACAAAAATCACCAGTAATGAAAAAAGAAAAGTATGAAATGATAGACAAATCTGGCAACCCAGAGAGAGAAAAATAGTTGCAACGCTTTCAGCCCAAGAGTGTCGTTCAATGAAAAATAATAAGACAATTAGCAAATTATGTAATAAGATCTTGATAGTATTAATTTCATTTACAGATATTTCAAAGGGAAATATGCATAATCAAGGTATATTGACAATCTAGAGTTTTGGACTTGTCCAAAATATACGTAATGCGCATGCTCGACTAGGAAGTATATATTGATTCTATTCCTTACGCTTTCATGACTAGTGACAAGCACCAGTGGGTAGAGAATTGTTAAAACAAACCTGCACACAACAACAACGGCAGACGATTCACTGTGGACGTAAGTTCAATAAAAGCATCACAGAAGGATGGAACGCGCGAACTCCAAAGAGGGAGAAACCCAGAAAAGCAACATCAGAGAACAAACGAGCTAGAAATTCAAACCAAGTGCGACAAGCAAACACGGTGTGTAAACCAAAAGCCAAAACTAATGTTGCCAAAAAAAAGTCAGAAAAAAACAGAATATAGAAAAGAATATTCAGGAAGATTAATGAATGACGAAAACGTAAAAGAGTTCTAAAAATTGCATATAAGATTTGTTGAGATTGAGTGTTTGAAAAAGTTTATATTAAGGTTAGAATGAGTGAAATCATGATTGTGTAATATGTTATTATATTGAGTATTCCAGAGAGAGGAAGCAGAAGAAGTGGTAATTGCCCAATAGTGAGGAAGCCAGACCGTTTCACAAAAGATATTGACGTCAGCGAGTGTCGCCGTGAAAGAACCTCATATGAGCAATCGTCTCTTTTAACTAAGCATCGCAACAAGTCCGCAAAGTCGGCTAGGAAGTTATAAAAGATAGAAAAAAACATATCAAACAGCGGAGGTCTCGGGGCCGCGAGGAGACAAATGGAGAAGCAAAAGTCGAAGAACCAAACTGAGGCAGACCGGCCACGCCAAGAAAAAGTATCGCCAAAGTAACACAGAGATTACTCAACGACAAAGAAACCAAAGTCAACTATAAACCAAGAAGCCGTCAAACACATAAAGTGCTGCCGTAAAGAAGAAGCCAAAAAAGGTGGTCATCAAAAAAAAGAGAAAAGAAATACTCACAAATAAAATAGAG
This sequence comes from Zoroaster sp. YZ-2022, assembly GCA_029582265.1. NCBI lineage: Eukaryota > Metazoa > Echinodermata > Asteroidea > Forcipulatida > Zoroasteridae > Zoroaster > Zoroaster sp. YZ-2022. The sequence continues at coordinate 13,616 of JAQQFT010000473.1, read as the reverse complement.
GTCAAAAGAAACAGAATCACGAGGATTAAATTTACAAAAGTTGAACAGAATTACCGCAAAGTATATTCGAAAGAGGAAAGTTATATTAAAAGAACATTTCAGCCACAAACAGAGTGTCGTAGCTTGCGAATGTTGAACACATAACGTATCAATGACTTGTAAAATTATGTATTTCTGAAATCAATAAATAAATGTAGGCCATATGATTCTTCTTTTGAATCGAGCAGTATTTGGAAAATATCGAGTGACTATGGGAATAACGAAGAAATGGACAGGAATTAATATCATCAGTGATGAGAAAGAACAAATAGAACTCAGCCAACGATACGTACATTCGAAGTGTCTACACGTAGAAAGTTATTTTAGAAGTGATACACGAATCTTTATTTGGTAATCTACACTAGGCAACATGTACTGAATAAGTGACCTAAGAAGACGCTATGATAAAGAATAGAGTGATTCGAAAACAAATAAACTGCAAAAGCTCATACAGCGGGCTGTCGTCTACGCTAAGAAAGCAGTAAAATGAACCGAAAATCAGAAGTATCAATACCAAGCGAACCCGACCAGTGCCCGCAGGAATCAGCTAGCTAGACGTGCCAAACAACCGAACGAGAACGGTCAAGAGAGTCGTCTACATAAAACTAAGAGAGCCACAGAATCGGTAAAAGAACAAAGCGAAGAAAAGTGAAATAAAAGAAACCAAACCAATACCGAAAAGCCAGACAGTCCCAAATAAGCAGCTAAGCACCAAACCACAAAGTCTTCACATAAATTTTTCCACAAAAAGAGTGTTTGCGATAATAGAAATAAGAGAAATTATATGCGGTTTGAAAGAAATAGAGGTATATTTTAGTGAACGAATTTGATATTCAAAGGACATTGCAAGAAAATTAAGTTTATCCCCTCAAGCGATTGTACTATGCTATTTTATCGTAGATAGAGCTCATCTAGATTTCGCAAAAGGTAACGTTTCAACACGTTGCAAGTTGTAAATAAGTAAAAACCTATGGAAATAAGATTAGGTATAGGAAAAGAAAAATAATGTGCAAAACAGAGTACGTAAACCGGCGAATACGCCGCAACCGAAAAGAAGACCGCAATTATCAACGCCGAAATACACCCAGCCTATCAGAACATGCAACGTCGAAGAGCCACAATACCCACACAAATGTGGTGCTGCCACAAGAAAGAGGCTTCCTTGCCATTAAGAAATAGAAACAACGCATACGAAAGACACGAAAGAATCAGGAGAAAGATATCAAAAAAGGAAGGGCCGTTTTCAAATCCAGTAAAGAAAGAGATTGGAAGGAAAGACAACAAGAGGAAAAGAAAAAGCACCAAGCCAAAAAGAAAGCGTCAAGAGAAACAAGCAGCAACAACTCAAAAACGCCAAATCCTGAAAAACATTAAGTGAATCAAAAATAATACAAAAATTTTTGCAAAGAAATCTAAACCCAAAGCGTGGAGCTAAGAAGAGTTAACCAAAGATTGTCTGAATACAACGGTTTTAAACCTAAAGCAAGATGTTTCTTTTGTTGAAAATAAAGAAGAAATAAAATCCATAAAAATTGTAATTTCGAGTAGGGTTTCAGGTTTGAAGACAAAATGAATTCACAGAGGTTATATTGAACTTGAGATACCAAACATTTATGAATGTTATATTCAGGAGGGCACCGCTAATATTCGCATTCAGCTAAAGTAGTATTTTTTTCAGCCTAAAACTGAGCCCAGACTGGTACAGACTTTTAAACCAAATTTATAATGTTCCTTGAATAAAGGAAATGTACTGTTCTCTCTAGTATAAACTCTTGTAGAGTAAGCAAACAAGATGTTTTCATTTTGTAATCAAGCACTTTGGACAGAAATATGTAGAAACTATAAGCAAAGTAAACCAAGAACTCGAAGGGGAATTAATCGAATAAATAATCGTAATAAAAACACAATAAACCTCCACAACAAAAAGCAAGCTGAACAGGCTTCATGTTCACACGGTTGAAAAAGAAAGGTTTTCTATTCGAAAGAAATGCCATTGTAGCGATTTATAGAAATTGCACTTAGGCTAAGTAAATGACCAATACAATGTGAGGCCTACCGAAGGAGAGAACTTTGAGCCTAAGTTAAGGATCACGAGAGCAAGAATTTCCGAAAAACTAACGTGTTTCTCCTTAAACCAGGTAGGAGCCGTCTCAACTGCTGCTAACAAAAGTTGAAGAAAGTAAAGCAAGGAATGTAAAGGCGAGAAATAACTGCCAAGTGAAATAAACAAAAAAGTCTTATCCAAAAAACCCAAAAGAATTCAAGCATAAGCGCTGAAAATGGTAAACAAAAGTAATCAAGCGAAAAGATTCAGGAACAAAGTCAAACCAAATAAAATGTACACAAAAAACAAGCAAACGCTCTTCGACAATCGAAAGTTTTTCAGCTCAATAAAATGAATGCTTCTAGAATAGAAATAGGTAATTTTAAACATGAATTTGATGTATTTCGAGCTGAAGAAGAAGTTCCAAAAAAGCGTTAATTCGTAACTGAGATGTCAGCAGACTGTCCGGAGGTTTTTTACAAGGATTTGTTCAGGAAGGTAATTATGAAAAAGGAAGTCGGTCATTAAGTACCTCCAAACTAGGCTACTGAGCTTGCAGAGGCTTTCAAAAACTTAGAAGAACGAGAATTAAAATAAATAAAGCAAATTATTAACTCATAGACCAAAAACGACCCAAAGCGTTTAATCGCAAACTGCAAGGTATTGACAGCCATAAAGCAGACTTTAAAGAAAGTTGCTTCGACATGAAATAATAATATAATTGGTTTAAAAAGAAAACGACAATTTTCAGCAAAAAAATTGCATATTCTAGTTAGATAAAGGTATCGACGACGAAGGAAGAACCGTATTTATTCCGGAAGTCTGAAGCCCATGTATTATTCGGAAGCAAGACCTCCAAAGAAAGACGAGGCTATCCTCCAAATGTGTTCGACCAAGATGAAGGCTTCCTTGATAAAATAACGACTACAATGCATGAAGAACAATATCAAAGCCTAACGTGACGTTTCTTTCAACAGAGTATCAAGCGATTTTCAAATTCAAAGAAGCAGGCAGTTGAAAGAAAGAAATAGCAGAGGAAAGCAAAACTCATAAGAAAGCTAAAAAGGGTTAAAGGAGAAAAGGAAATTAACCGCAGAAAACGCACAACTGAAAAGCTCGCAAGTAATACCCAAGTAATAACGACAAATCATCATCGTCAAATCCTAAACGCACCGTCGAAACAAAGATCAACCAAGAAGAGTCTTCCGCTCAAAGATTCGCCAAGCAAAATTACAATTGATAGCACAAACAATGAAGAAAAAAATTATTAAGAAATTGAATTTCGCACCATAAGGATAGTTAATGACAAGGAAAGCAGAGGGGTTGAGGGAAGTGGGAAAGAAAATTAGAAGCAGTATCAATTCCAAAAGGGACAGAAAAATTCCAAAAAGTCAAGCACATTACATACCATCCCCAAAACTAAGCTACAAGAATTTCAACAACCACATTTCAACCAAAATAAATTTTAATCACGTAGAAAAAAAGACTAAATCAACCAAGATTTTTACTTTGCGAAGAAGTAATAAAAAATTTCTTTATTTTTGTAATTTCAAGAGATTTGAAAAATTAAAGGTAAATTATATAGCAGAAGAAATCAGAGACAAATGAATTAAACTAAATATATTATTTGAAGAAAAATATACTTCAGCAAAAAGAGCTTTCCTCAAACGATTTCCGTAAGTTGCTCGACGACCAAAAGAACACGTAATTTATCTTATGAAGAGAATCCAATGTAGTCGTTTTAAATTAAGTATAGCGAAAAGTCTGACTTATCAAAGTGGTTCCCAAGAAATAAGGTCTTTGGTTAAGAAGAACAGCTGACAAGAAATCCAAAACCAACTTGAACGGATTATACAGTAGATCCGTTTCAATGACAGCAATTGCATCCAGTGTAGGAAAGGAACGTGCATAAGGAAGACCGAAATAATAGGCCAGAAAGACTCAAGAAGTAAAGACTGACTAAACGCCAAAAGACCTCCAAGAAGTCCAAGAAGGAAGAAGCTCAAAAAAGTACATCAAGCACAAAGGTCAAGCAACAGACTCAAACTTCAAGCCAAAAGAGAGCAAATCAAAGCCAGAGTTCTACACACCAAACGGTTATGGAAAGAAAAAAGATGTTGGTTCCAAAAAAAAAAAGATAAGCGAATGAAACGAAATGTAAAACTATAAAAGTTACGACAAGAAAGAAAAGTAATCCAAGAGGCAGCAAATATTTACAGATAAGCGGAAACCTAACCGCAGTATTTTCCAGAGAAGGAAGAGAGTTATTCCAAAAAATAAGAAAAACGATTTTAGCCCCCTCCAAAACTATGGGAGTAAATATAGGATCGCCATGAACAAAAGATTTTATATTTCTAGAAAAGAAATAATTGACAATGTCTAGTTGATATGCGAAGTAAAAGGCAAAAAGTTCTATCTTTATATCAAGAGATGCAAAGAATATGCAAGGAAATTATGGCAATACCAACATCTACTGGAAATTAGTATTATATGTGGTTCTTTGAGAATAAATAATAGAAATTCACAAAACAAGATCTGTATTGCCGCTTAGGGTATGCGCGTAAGGAACCCTCAGTCATATTTTCGGAACGTTGAATATCCAAGTGTAGTTTAACACGGAAGGACTTCAAACAACAGTACGTCCGCTCAATGGTCGCACGCCCACTGAAGGAAAAAGCCTCATGCAGCTAGAACGAGCCTGCAATCACATGAAGCCTAGTGAAGACAAGCCAACTATAACACAGATGCTCGCCAGAAAAACTGTCACTAGGAGGTTCGAGGCAAATTTCTCAGCATAACAAGAACAAAGCCACTGAGTTCAACCAACTAAAGATTTAACCAAGAAAGAGTTGCCTTTGAAAAAAAACCAATGAAAAGAGAAATTGCCAAAGGATACTAAATAACAAAGGAAGTCCACAAAAAAATAACCGAAAGCTCAACACACAACAAAATGAGTAGGTCTTTAGACAAAATTCTAAAACATAACTCTATAAACCAAACCAGAGGAGTTTAGTTTTAAAAAAAGCGTTTTTACCACCTTTCTGTATATAAATTTAAGTTGTTCAAAATAATAAATAAAGGAAATAATATGCATTAATTTTAATATTAGATAATCAGCGGATGTACGGGAGTGTAAATTTAAAAGAGCGTGTATTAAGATTAGAAGGTATTAGCAAAAGGATGAGAATTTTCCGTATAAAGTACTGATGCCCTCCAAGTTGTTTCGAAACGTATATTGTGCTCTTAAAGAACTTTCTGAAATGCTGTATTGATATTGAAACTGCATATATTATCATAAGTAATTCCCAATATGTTCACAAATTGGTTCTTGTAGACTGATAGGTCTAAGCAGACAAAGAAAGCTATCTGCTAAAAGCTCTTAAAAGGGATTTGGAAAAAAAACCAAAGCAAAACAAAAAACGGAGCACGCTAAAGGCATGTCAGGGAAGAGAATAACAGTCAAACAATGCTCAGAATCCAAATCTAATCCAACAAACCGCAAAAGCACAGCAGGTACTCGTAAAGCTCTGGAAAACTCAGCCTAATAATACGAAGTAGAAACAGAAAATCACTAACAAGAAGCTTTAAAAAAGGAAGAGCGTTAAGCAGAAGAAAGCAAGAAATAAGAGTAAGTAAAGTAAGGAAGGTAAATAAAAATAAAGAATAAGAGGCAAAGAAAGATTCTAACCACTAACCAGTAAGCAAATTTACAACGAATTATCAAGGAAACGAAATAAACAGCAGTCAATGCTCAAACCAGATAAATACCTATTCAAGTATTCCTCAAAAAAGTTTTTCATATGGCTAATTTATTGTAACGTAATACAACATAAATTCAATTATTTGAGAAAATAAGATTTTCCGTGGTTTAATATAATTGATTAAGCAAATTGAGAGTTCAGATGAGATTAGGTGGTGTAATTCCGCTTACTCTGAGGACAAGCATTCTCTAATGAATGTATTCTTTCCTAATAAAACCACTTAATTCCCAACATCCATTTATGTGCCTTTAAGAAAGATAATTCCTTGAAACAGTGATGGCAAGTATGTGCATTTAGAAAAAGAAACGTCATCAAACAAGGAAGGGGTAATATCAGGCTAAGAAAGAAGCCAAGCGAAGTAAAGGCCAACAGCAAGGATCTGGATGTGAAAAGCTAACAGTAAGAACGAAAAGGGCAAGTGCAAAACTCAGCAAAAACCCTTAACCCAAAAACCATCATTGTAAAGCAAATTCAAGACCAAAAAGTCATCAACACAAAATTTACCGAAGCCGAAGACACACAAACGGAAGATCCAAAAAAGAGGCGCAAAAAGTCTTTCAGACATACAAAACATAAGCTTGGTATTCCAAACAAACAAGGAATCTATAAGCAAAAATAAAATGAGTAGTTCTTGATTACTTAAAACAATTGTAAGAATGTAGCAAAAGTGAAGTTAATGTAGCATGAAATGATATAAGTTGACAACAGAATGAAATTCGGGAATTGGATTCCGTAAAAGGGAAGTTAGAAACCGGCAAAGTAAATTTCCAAGAGGGTAGAATTATCTCTACCATCAAACTAGACTTAAGCCGAAAAATGCCAAGCCGCATCCCAAACAAAGGTAATAATTAAGTTACGATGAGCCTTTAGTAAAAATTTATACACCAATTTGACGTATTAAAAAAATTGAACGTAGACATGCTTAGTTGCATATACGATTAATGCAGTGAATTATGGATTAGTTAAATGATTAAGTATTTTCCAAGTGAAGATTCATGTAGAGATTCAATGTGATAATTGTCAGTGGTTCTTCCAGGAGGTCGTGGAACCGGTAGCCTTGTATATTCAGGCAGTGAAGTAAACTTCTTTATTCGAATAAGTTCAATGTATTATTTTTCATCTCCTAGATTGACTACTTTCATTAAGAATTGTAAAAACTTATATTTGAATTAAATTGCTTTACTATGCCTATTATTTCGGCAAAGTTATGAATAATATTACCATTCGAAATAGCGTTACTTAATGTGATATTTTATATAGAAAATCGTTAAGTAGTCCAACAAAGGAAAGCTTCCCCAACAGAAAAAGTCTCACCATGTAAAAAGCTGGAATAAGTACAGCACAAAGTGAAGAGTTATAACAAAGCAAAATATCTTTAGTTGAACGAAATAAATGTACATGTAAGCCTTGAGAAATTCAAAAGATCAAAATGTAACCATTAAGTAGATCTAATCATTTCCACTGATTCGAAAGTATTATCAAGACGTAAAATATTCTAATACGGCGACTAAAATTTGCTATAGCTTCCGATCAAGGTGGAACTTGCTATCAAAAAGTTATTTCAGGAAGTAGAGAAAGACAGTAATCCTCAAGGAAAATGATTCGAACTAAGTCGCGACAGGTTAAACATGCCAAGGAAAGATCTGTGCTTAGTAACTAACATCTCTAAAGAAAAAGCTTCAAAGTGAAGTCAGTAAGAATGGAAAGGAACTACTCATCTAAATAATTACTGGCAAGAAATAATAGCCAGAAACTCCAAGAACCTACTCTGTAACGAATATGGGCAATCGCAATAGTTATCAAGCACCAAAGTCGAATTAACCCAAAAGGTTAATCAAAGCGAAGTCATCATGAAATCAATGACTCAAAAATGGTAAGAGACAATAACATAATATCCAAGTTCTTACCAAATTTTAAGACAGACTGATTCTATTTTCGAAAAAATAAAGGCTTAGTATCTGAACGAAACTCACGTAAATTTATCTAGACACTAGAAGAAGATCAAGTGAATTTTTCAACAGAGAGGAAATTCTCTAAGAAGTCCATGCGCCAATATAGGAAGCAAGTGTGTTATGACTAAGGACAAGGGAAATTTTTTCCTAAGCTTAAGTACTAAAAGGAAGACATCAATCACTAGAAAGATCACCAAAACAATCTGCTATTGACGAAATAATGAAGATTTGTTAAGGAGTTTTCTTCAAAACACAATAAGTAATCAACTTAATGCCTAGAAAAGATGTCTATTAAAGTTTTTATTGAGAAATATGTGAGTAGAACGTTTCTAACCCCAAAGCGGAAAAAGAAGAAGTTTAATTGACAAAGGAAATTTATTTCTACCCAAAAGATGAGGCAGAAATACAAAATCTAGTTATAATCAAAGAAGAACAAACGCACAATGTCGCCAAGCGATAGTAGCTACACCTTCAACTTTGGTCGAAACGTAATTCTTCGAACTAATTGCTATTACGGTTAAATACAAACAGTAATATAGCGTCGCAAACGATTACTCCCAACCCAATGGTTACTTCCCGAGGGATGTGATTTCGAGTATTAAAGAAAAATATGTTAGTTGAGAGCGAGCATCAAACTGGAAGTACCATAGTCGTCGAAAGCTTTATGCAAAGGGGTTATGGAGGGATTTTAAAATGAATGTAAGAAGAAAGTTAGCCTTTTGAAGGAGCGCCCAAGGAGGGTAAAGCAGGCAAGAACGCGCCAGAATGAATAGCCGACAAAAGTGCGCCAAAAAGCCTTAACGCGTAAATCCCTAGGCCACAAGTGCAAGAAGTGTCCAGCCATAAAGCCACACACGAAGCAGTCCACAAAGCTGTTATCAGTAAAGCTAAAGTCAGGCTAAACAAGAATCAACTAGCCATTTATCGCACGAATAGCACTGAATTACAAAAAATTATTTTTGCATGCAAAACAGATATAAATTTAAAGGCAAAATTCTAAACTAAAATTTCCCAGCAAAGTACTTCTGGCTAAGCAAGAAAAAAAGTCAATAGAACATTAGTATGAAAATGGAACGCCGGGAAATGCACAAACAAAGTAGGTAGCAGTATATATCTTTTTCCCAAGAGAACAATAAATTATGGCACTACCAAAAAGCTCACATGCGAACGTACCAAACTGAGTATAAGAAATCACTTTTAACGTTATGTAAATTAACCTAAATTATAGTGGTGAATAAATGGATTATAAATGTCAGCGATAATAGATTTGCATTTATTTCCAAAGAAATTAGGCGTAATTATTTCTTAGTTGAAATTTAGAATGATAGATTTGTTAACTATATGTTGAATAAAATATCCAGAGAGTATTTTAGAAATATAAAGTTATAATTTTTTAAAAAGGATAAGTGATGAATTGCAACATAAGACAGTTTTGTTCGTGTTTCAAGGCACAATCGCGATCTTGGCTCTCTCGCCGACTTTTCGTAGTTGAACTGATTTCGAAGATAGAGATTCCCTGAATTATACTGTTACCTCTAAACAAATGAGTCGCTTTCTCTAGAGTAAAAATGAGCCAAGTGTGCAGAAGTATTATGCAAAGCTCGAGATTAAATAGAGAGACTTATACCCAAAAAGAATTATAGTGCTTTTCAATAGTCAGGTACGGAATTAATTGACCGTCTAAAAAAAGTCAATCAAGAAGGGGAACTAGGCTTGGTCAATTGCTAAAGTGATGGAACCGGAAAATAAGGCATAAACCCAAATCACAAAGCCTCCAAAGGCTCAAGCGGTAAGCCAGCCAAAGCGACCAAGGATGCACCAACACCAAAAGTCTAACCTCACAAGTGTTAAAGCCCCCCCCCAAGACAATAACTCCGTCAGCAAAAAATTAGACAAGAAGGTTGCACCAACAAAATATTTGTTTCTGATGCACATAAACAAGAAGATTTGTTTTAATAATACGAAACCAATTTGAAATTTAGAGGTTTATTAAAAGTACGAAAATCATATTAGCCAGAAATTAGATACGTGTGAATGACGATACAAATCTAGTAAGCGGATTTATATTTCCAAATTTGGCAAGAGGAAATTTTCCTAAAGTAATAGATCACCACTAATTTCCGCCCCAATGCGTGTAGAACCCACTATAACGAAGCTATCTAACAAATGCTAGTATTAAATGCACAAGTTTATTTCCAATTTAACTTATATATTACTTTTACTTGTCTAATAAGTAAGTACTTTATAGATATAATATTATTTTTCTAAATTTTATAGTTTCTAGTATATAATTAGATAAGAAATCTATATGGGATATACTTGGAAAAGAGTATATAGTGGAAATTGAGGAAAATAGTGTTTATAGTAGGGCAGGGAAAATTTAACCTAAATTATATCGTTTCATTGCTCCCCTATCAGCTTGTCTCAGACCGGAGCTCGAGTCGTTGCAGGCGGTAATTCACCGTTTTAATTAATGAATTGCAGTCCGTTTATAAGTCCGAATTAGAACCTCCCGCCGTAGTGCGTCGGTTCCCGAAGCGCTTGCAGCTCGTCAGAAGACGGTGCTTTATTAAAGACTCAGCCTGAGTCTTACATGGATATCCATAGTCTGACGGAGGAACGAGTCTTAGTTACCGAAAGTAGGCTTGTTTTTTAACAAGCAGTAATGTGTAGTTCTTCGAAATAACACGATACAGAAGCTGTAAGAAAGCTACAAGTGAAAGCGCCTGCAAAAAGCATTAAAGCGCCAAAAAGAAACCCAAAAGGTTCAAATACGCATTGAAAGAAACGAAGAAAGCGCCAACAAAATCAGCCATACAAGAAAGTTCTCAACCCAAAAAGTTAACCAACAAACAAGAGATTTCAAGCTCAAGAAGCAAAAGCAAAGAGAAAAAACTTTATTTAACAAGTATTAAAGTATTCACTATAGGTGTTTTTTTTAAAAACAAAAATGAAATTATTTGAGTGCCTTTGACAAATATATAATAGATTTAAGTCGAAATTTATTACGGAAGAAATTTGTAAATGAGGGTTTAATGTTATAGTAATAAAAAAGGAAATTTTCAGATGGCGTAATCTTGTGCTACGTTATAGAGGGAATATAGGGTAGCGAGTAAATTTTCCTAGTGATGTTTTATATTCCAAATAATCGTGCTTTTGATCGCCCTCCTAACTGATGTTTCAGGCATCTGCTAGGATTTCTTTTCAAAAAAATAACGATTTATAATCTTGCTGATTATTGGAATAGTTAATGTGCTATTATTAATTTTTCTTTCGAAAGTGTAATGTGATTTTTGACTTTTATTATAGTAGGATATTTGACAAACAATGAAGTAACTTGGAATTAAGGCTGAAAATGGAACTCTTAGTAGTGGTTCTAATGACTGATGTATGAAGAAAAAACATGTAATTTTCGCGGAACAAGGCTCGTTGCCGTAGGCTAAGGCCGTTCTGTGCAGTCGTGGTACCCCGTAATCCCCTCGGTTCTCTCCTTACAGCCACATGGCGTTTCCCGCCGACAGTCCACGACACCTCCCTAAGAACACATGTATCCCACCACCAAGGGTTTCTCCTTCCCCAAGACAGAACGCCTCGGCCTTAAAATCAACGAAAGGCCAGCGGAGCAAGGATCATCCAAACCAAGGAAGAGGCGGTCAAACAAAGTTATAGAAAATGAAACGAAAAGTGAAATTTCCATCATGTGAGGGCGCTATGTAAATTTTGCGTGTAACGTTGTGGAGTATAGCACGGGGAAAATACTTTAGGTAGCCGGGTATAGTTTATTATTTTCCCCAGAGAGAGAGGGGTAAATATTTCCGCTAATAGATAAAATGTACAAGTCGGTCGATTTAATATTATCCCCCGCCCCCTCCCCCAAACTTGATGGCTCGTACGCAGAGCATGCTGTGCTCAGGGACGTCTGGCTCTTTTCGTAACAAAAATAACGATTTTATTCAATGTTGACCGTAGTAATTAAATGCGAAATGTAACTTGTACAACTGTCGTCCTTAGTTGATTAATGACTTTACCTTTGTCCGATAAGTAAAGTGTAGGCCATCAAAAATGATCGTTTCTTTCCATTTTTCGCTTAATACTTGCACAGGCAGTATTTTCGGCACAAGACATTAATGATGTAGGTTGAAACTTATATGGGCAGAAAGGTAAAATCCGAAGAAGCCATCTGACTAGCGTGGAAATTTAATAAGTACTTCTATAATAGATGGTGGTTATATTAGGAGGAAAAGAAAACACAAAATATGACAACTTGTTCCAGCCAACAAACAAGAGGCATCACTGTGCTACGGTTGACCGGGCCTCGTCAATGGGCGTTCGCGTTCGCACGGACCCGTGAAAAGGAAGGAACCACACGGTCAATTTCATCATTCGTCTGGAACGTCCTGGAATATCTGCCCACTCGTACAGCTCTGTTTTATATCACGGAAACATGGCTACTATACCGCTCGAAGAAGTCCGCACCACGAGCTCACCCTCCTGCACTCCAAATGGTGGTTGCTGCCGTCGCCGCCCTGAAGGAGAAGAACGGCTCTTCCTCTCAGGCCATTAAAAAGTACATCAAGGACACGTACGACGTCGACATCGAGCAGCAGACAAGATTCATCCGAAAAGCCCTGAAGACCGGTGCAGAGAACGGCATTCTTATTCAAACCAAGGGTAAGGAGCTGCCGGTTCTTTCAAACTGGACCCAGCTAAAGACAAGGCTAAGGCCAAGTTGGAAAAGGAGAAGGAGAAAGCCAAGGCCAAGAAGGAAAAGGATCGTGCGAAGAAAGCTGAACTCAAGGCCAAGAAAGCTGAAAAGCGGCTGCCAAGAAGGAGAAGAACAAGGCAGCCAAGAAGACTCCTAAGAAAACCGCCAAGAAGACACCCACCAAGTCGAAAAAGCCGTCTGCCAAAAAAGCTGAAGTCAAGCCAGCAAAGAAAGTTACATCCAAGCCGACCAACAAAGATGCATCCAAGCCAACCAAGAAAGTCCTCAAACCTGCCAAAGCCGTGAAGAAGCAAGCATCAAAGCAACAGAAGACTGAAAAACAAGCAAAGAAGTAGTCTGTTCTCAGCAATTCAACACCATACGGCTCTTTCAGAGCCACAACATAAAAAGAGATTGTTTCTGTGGTTGCCTTTAGCACGAAATAAAATAAATAAGATAAGAAATACCGATAATTGACTATTAGGACGAATAAATTTGATAAAATATTTTCGCACTGTAAGGGTTGTTCTAATGTTATAGAAAATGAAACGAAAAGTGAAATTTCCATCATGTGAGGGCGCTATGTAAATTTTGCGTGTAACGTTGTGGAGTATAGCACGGGAAAATACTTTAGGTAGCCGGGTATAGTTTATTATTTTCCCAGAGAGAGGGGGACAGAGAGGTAAATATTTCCGCTAATAGATAAAATGTACAAGTCGGTCGATTTATTATTATCCCCGCCCCTCCCCAAACTTGATGGCTCGTACGCAGAGCAAGCTGTGCTCAGGGACGTCTGCCCTTTCGTAACAAAAATAACGATTTTATTAAATGTTGACCGTAGTAATTAAATGCGAAATGTAACTTGTAGAACTGTCGTCCTTAGTTGATTAATGACTCCACTATTTGGAGCGCAGGAGGGTGAGCTCGTGGTGCGGACTTCTTCGGAGCGTAGTAGTAGCCATGTTTCCGTGATATAAAACAGAGCTGTACGAGTGGGCAGATATTCCAGGACGTTCCAGACGAATGATGAAATTGACCGTGTGGTTCCTTCCTTTTCACGGGTCCGTGCGACGCGAACGCCCATTGACGAGGCCCGGTCAACCGTGCACAGTGAT
>JAQQFT010000472.1:0-25896 GCA_029582265.1 Zoroaster sp. YZ-2022 | reverse complement strand
AACTTTTGTTTTTAAGGGAGGCAGATAAAATTGATATCTAAATTAAAGCTTAGGTTCTCCTCTCGAAAAACACAAAATCTTTGAATTTGGATAATGTCTTCATACCTTAAACGGCCTCCATGGACACTTAGCCCCTGTAAAATACGGTCAACTTGCATGCGGTTTCACAGAAAACAATACAGCACTGTACACTGTTACGAAAGAAACATTTCTAAGGTTGGGAATAACTTTTCAAGTTTTTAAGGGAGGCAGATAAAATTGATATCTAAATTAAAGCTTAGGTTCTGACCTCTCGGAAAACACAAAATCTTTGAATTTGGATAATGTCTTCATACCTTAAACGGCCTCCATGGACACTTAGCCCCTGTAAAATACGGTCAACTTGCATGCGGTTTCACAGAAAACAATACAGCACTGTATACTGTTACGAAAGAAACATTTCTAAGGTTGGGAATAACTTTTCAAGTTTTTAAGGGAGGCAGATAAAATTGATATCTAAATTAAAGCTTAGGTTCTCCCCTCTCGGAAAAACACAAAATCTTTGAATTTGGATAATGTCTTCATACCTTAAACGGCCTCCATGGACACTTAGCCCCTGTAAAATACGGTCAACTTGCATGCGGTTTCACAGAAAACAATACAGCACTGTACACTGTTACGAAAGAAACATTTCTAAGGTTGGGAATAACTTTTCAAGTTTTTAAGGGAGGCAGATAAAATTGATATCTAAATTAAAGCTTAGGTTCTCCCCTCTCGGAAAAACACAAAATCTTTGAATTTGGATAATGTCTTCATACCTTAAACGGCCTCCATGGACACTTAGCCCCTGTAAAATACGGTCAACTTGCATGCGGTTTCACAGAAAACAATACAGCACTGTACACTGTTACGAAAGAAACATTTCTAAGGTTGGGAATAACTTTTCAAGTTTTTAAGGAGGCAGATAAAATTGATATCTAAATTAAAGCTTAGGTTCTCCCTCTCGGAAAACACAAAATCTTTGAATTTGGATAATGTCTTCATACCTTAAACGGCCTCCATGGACACTTAGCCCCTGTAAAATACGGTCAACTTGCATGCGGTTTCACAGAAAACAATACAGCACTGTACACTGTTACGAAAGAAACATTTCTAAGGTTGGGAATAACTTTTCAAGTTTTTAAGGAGGCAGATAAAATTGATATCTAAATTAAAGCTTAGGTTCTCCCTCTCGAAAAACACAAAATCTTTGAATTTGGATAATGTCTTCATACCTTAAACGGCCTCCATGGACACTTAGCCCCTGTAAAATACGGTCAACTTGCATGCGGTTTCACAGAAAACAATACAGCACTGTACACTGTTACGAAAGAAACATATCTAAGGTTGGGAATAACTTTTCAAGTTTTTAAGGGAGGCAGATAAAATTGATATCTAAATTAAAGCTTAGGTTCTCCCCTCGCGGAAAAACACAAAATCTTTGAATTTGGATAATGTCTTCATACCTTAAACGGCCTCCATGGACACTTAGCCCCCTGTAAAATACGGTCAACTTGCATGCGGTTTCACAGAAAACAATACAGCACTGTACACTGTTACGAAAGAAACATTTCTAAGGTTGGGAAAAACTTTTCAAGTTTTTAAGGGAGGCAGATAAAATTGATATCTAAATTAAAGCTTAGGTTCTCCCCTCTCGGAAAAACACAAAATCTTTGAATTTGGATAATGTCTTCATACCTTAAACGGCCTCCATGGACACTTAGCCCCTGTAAAATACGGTCAACTTGCATGCGGTTTCACAGAAAACAATACAGCACTGTACACTGTTACGAAAGAAACATTTCTAAGGTTGGGAATAACTTTTCAAGTTTTTAAGGGAGGCAGATAAAATTGATATCTAAATTAAAGCTTAGGTTCTCCCCTCTCGGAAAAACACAAAATCTTTGAATTTTGATAATGTCTTCATACCTTAAACGGCCTCCATGGACACTTAGCCCCCTGTAAAATACGGTCAACTTGCATGCGGTTTCACAGAAAACAATACAGCACTGTACACTGTTACGAAAGAAACATTTCTAAGGTTGGGAATAACTTTTCAAGTTTTTAAAGGAGGCAGATAAAATTGATATCTAAATTAAAGCTTAGGTTCTCGTCTCGGAAAACACAAAATCTTTGAATTTGGATAATGTCTTCATACCTTAAACGGCCTCCATGGACACTTAGCCGCTGTAAAATACGGTCAACTTGCATGCGGTTTCACAGAAAACAATACAGCACTGTATACTGTTACGAAAGAAACATTTCTAAGGTTGGGAATAACTATAAAAGTTTTTAATCGAGGCAGATAAAATTGATATCTAAATTAAAGCGTAGGTTCTCCCTCTCGGAAAACACAAAATCTTTGAATTTGGATAATGTCTTCATACCATATACGGGCTCCTTGGACACTCTGGCGCCTGTAATATACGGTCAACTTGCATGCGGTTTCACAGAAAACAATACAGCACTGTACACTGTTACGAAAGAAACATTTCTAAGGTTGGGAATAACTTTTCAAGTTTTTAAGGAAGGCAGATAAAATTGATATCTAAATTAAAGCTTAGGTTCTCCTCTCTCGGAAAAACACAAAATCTTTGAATTTGGATAATGTCTTCATACCTTAAACGGCCTCCATGGACACTTAGCCACCTGTAAAATACGGTCAACTTGCATGCGGTTTCACAGAAAACAATACAGCACTGTACACTGTTACGAAAGAAACATTTCTAAGGTTGGGAATAACTTTTCAAGTTTTTAAGGGAGGCAGATAAAATTGATATCTAAATTAAAGCTTAGGTTCTCCCCTCTCGGAAAAACACAAAATCTTTGAATTTGGATAATGTCTTCATACCTTAAACGGGCTCCATGGACACTTAGCCCCCTGTAAAATACGGTCAACTTGCATGCGGTTTCACAGAAAACAATACAGCATTGTACACTGTTACGAAAGAAACATTTCTAAGGTTGGGAATAACTATTCAAGTATAAAAGCAAGGCAGATAAAATTGATATCTAAATTAAAGCTTAGGTTCTCCTCTCGGAAAAACACAAAATCTTTGAATTTGGATAATGTCTTCATACCTTAAACGGCCTCCATGGACACTTAGCCCCTGTAAAATACGGTCAACTTGCATGCGGTTTCACAGAAAACAATACAGCACTGTACACTGTTACGAAAGAAACATTTCTAAGGTTGGGAATAACTTTTCAAGTTTTTAAGGAGGCAGATAAAATTGATATCTAAATTAAAGCTTAGGTTCTCCTCTCGAAAAAACACAAAATCTTTGAATTTGGATAATGTCTTAATACCTTAAACGGCCTCCATGGACACTTATATCCCTGTAAAATACGGTCAACTTGCATGCGGTTTCACAGAAAACAATACAGCACTGTACACTGTTACGAAAGAAACATTTCTAAGGTTGGGAATAACTTTTCAAGTTTTTAAGGGAGCCAGATAAAATTGATATCTAAATTAAAGCTTAGGATCTCCTCAGTCCTAAAAACACAAAATCTTTGAATTTGGATAATGTCTTCATACCTTAAACGGCCTCCATGGACACTTAGCCCCTGTAAAATACGGTCAACTTGCATGCGGTTTCACAGAAAACAATACAGCACTGTACACTGTTACGAAAGAAACATTTCTAAGGTTGGGAATAACTTTTCAAGTTTTTAAGGGAGGCAGATAAAATTGATATCTAAATTAAAGCTTAGGTTCTCCCTCTCGGAAAAACACAAAATCTTTGAATTTGGATAATGTCTTCATACCTTAAACGGCCTCCATGGACACTTAGCCCCCTGTAAAATACGGTCAACTTGCATGCGGTTTCACAGAAAACAATACAGCACTGTACACTGTTACGAAAGAAACATTTCTAAGGTTGGGAATAACTTTTCAAGTTTTTAAGGGAGGCAGATAAAATTGATATCTAAATTAAAGCTTAGGTTCTCCCCTCTCGGAAAACACAAAAATCTTTGAATTTGGATAATGTCTTCATACCTTAAACGGCCTCCATGGACACTTAGCCCACTGTAAAATACGGTCAACTTGCATGCGGTTTCACAGAAAACAATACAGCACTGTACACTGTTACGAAAGAAACATTTCTAAGGGTTGGGAATACGTTTCAAGTTTGTGAGTGAGGCAGATAATGTTGTTAGCTAAATTAAAGCTTAGGTTCTCCTCTCGGAAAACACAAAATCTTTGAATTTGGATAATGTCTTCATACCTTAAACGGCCTCCATGGACACTTAGCCCCTGTAAAATACGGTCAACTTGCATGCGGTTTCACAGAAAACAATACAGCACTGTACACTGTTACGAAAGAAACATTTCTAAGGTTGGGAATAACTTTTCAAGTTTTTAAGGGAGGCAGATAAAATTGATATCTAAATTAAAGCTTAGGTTCTCCCCTCTCGGAAAAACACAAAATCTTTGAATTTGGATAATGTCTTCATACCTTAAACGGCCTCCATGGACACTTAAGCCCCTGTAAAATACGGTCAACTTGCATGCGGTTTCACAGAAAACAATACAGCACTGTACACTGTTACGAAAGAAACATTTCTAAGGTTGGGAATAACTTTTCAAGTTTTTAAGGGAGGCAGATAAAATTGATATCTAAATTAAAGCTTAGGTTCTCCTCTCGGAAAAACACAAAATCTTTGAATTTGATAATGTCTTCATACCTTAAACGGCCTCCATGGACACTTTCCCCCTGTAAAATACGGTCAACTTGCATGCGGTTTCACAGAAAACAATACAGCACTGTACACTGTTACGAAAGAAACATTTCTAAGGTTGGGAATAACTTTTCAAGTTTTTAAGGGAGGCAGATAAAATTGATATCTAAATTAAAGCTTAGGTTCTCCTCTCGAAAAACACAAAATCTTTGAATTTGGATAATGTCTTCATACCTTAAACGGCCTCCATGGACACTTAGCCCCTGTAAAATACGGTCAACTTGCATGCGGTTTCACAGAAAACAATACAGCACTGTACACTGTTACGAAAGAAACATTTCTAAGGTTGGGAATAACTTTTCAAGTTTTTAAGGGAGGCAGATAAAATTGATATCTAAATTAAAGCTTAGGTTCTCCTCTGAAAAACACAAAATCTTTGAATTTGGATAATGTCTTCATACCTTAAACGGCCTCCATGGACACTTAGCCCAGTGAAAAATACGGTCAACTTGCATGCGGTTTCACAGAAAACAATACAGCACTGTACACTGTTACGAAAGAAACATTTCTAAGGTTGGGAATAACTTTTCAAGTTTTTAAGGGAGGCAGATAAAATTGATATCTAAATTAAAGCTTAGGTTCTCCCTCTCGAAAACACAAAATCTTTGAATTTGTATAATGTCTTCATACCTTAAACGGCCTCCATGGACACTTAGCCCCTGTAAAATACGGTCAACTTGCATGCGGTTTCACAGAAAACAATAGAGCACTGTACACTGTTACGAAAGAAACATTTCTAAGGTTGGGAATAACTTTTCAAGTTTTTAAGGGAGGCAGATGAAATTGATATCTAAATTAAAGCTTAGGTTCTCCCCTCTCGGAAAAACACAAAATCTTTGAATTTGGATAATGTCTTCATACCTTAAACGGCCTCCATGAACACTTAGCCACCTGTAAAATACGGTCAACTTGCATGCGGTTTCACAGAAAACAATACAGCACTGTACACTGTTACGAAAGAAACATTTCTAAGGTTGGGAATAACTTTTCAAGTTTTTAAGGGAGGCAGATAAAAATTGATATCTAAATTAAAGCTTAGGTTCTCCCCTCTCGAAAACACAAAATCTTTGAATTTGGATAATGTCTTCATACCTTAAACGGCCTCCATGGACACTTAGCCCCCTGTAAAATACGGTCAACTTGCATGCGGTTTCACAGAAAACAATACAGCACTGTACACTGTTACGAAAGAAACATTTCTAAGGTTGGGAATAACTTTTCAAGTTTTTAAGGGAGGCAGATAAAATTGATATCTAAATTAAAGCTTAGGTTCTCCTCTCGAAAAACACAAAATCTTTGAATTTGGATAATGTCTTCATACCTTAAACGGCCTCCATGGACACTTAGCCCCTGTAAAATACGGTCAACTTGCATGCGGTTTCACAGAAAACAATACAGCACTGTACACTGTTACGAAAGAAACATTTCTAAGGTTGGGAATAACTTTTCAAGTTTTTATGGAGGCAGATAAATTGATATCTAAATTAAAGCTTAGGTTCTCCTCTCGAAAAACACAAAATCTTTGAATTTGGATAATGTCTTCATACCTTAAACGGCCTCCATGGACACTTAGCCCCTGTAAAATACGGTCAACTTGCATGCGGTTTCACAGAAAACAATACAGCACTGTACACTGTTACGAAAGAAACATTTCTAAGGTTGGGAATAACTTTTCAAGTTTTTAAGGGAGGCAGATAAATTTGATATCTAAATTAAAGCTTAGGTTCTCCTCTCGGAAAAACACAAAATCTTTGAATTGGATAATGTCTTCATACCTTAAACGGCCTCCATGGACACTTAGCCCCTGTAAAATACGGTCAACTTGCATGCGGTTTCACAGAAAACAATACAGCACTGTACACTGTTACGAAAGAAACATTTCTAAGGTTGGGAATAACTTTTCAAGTTTTTAAGGAGGCAGATAAAATTGATATCTAAATTAAAGCTTAGGTTCTCCTCTCGAAAACACAAAATCTTTGAATTTGGATAATGTCTTCATACCTTAAACGGCCTCCATGGACACTTAGCCCCTGTAAAATACGGTCAACTTGCATGCGGTTTCACAGAAAACAATACAGCACTGTACACTGTTACGAAAGAAACATTTCTAAGGTTGGGAATAACTAATCAAGTTTTTATGGTAGGCAGATAATATTGATATCTAAATTAAAGCTTAGGTTCTCCTCTCGGAAAAAACACAAAATCTTCGAATTTGGATAATGTCTTCATACCTTAAACGGCCTCCATGGACACTTAGACCCCTGTAAAATACGGTCAACTTGCATGCGGTTTCACAGAAAACAATACAGCACTGTACACTGTTACGAAAGAAACATTTCTAAGGTTGGGAATAACTTTCAAGTTTTTAAGGAAGGCAGATAAAATTGATATCTAAATTAAAGCTTAGGTTCTCCCCTCTCGGAAAAACACAAAATCTTTGAATTTGGATAATGTCTTCATACCTTAAACGGCCTCCATGGACACTTAGCCCCTGTAAAATACGGTCAACTTGCATGCGGTTTCACAGAAAACAATACAGCACTGTACACTGTTACGAAAGAAACATTTCTAACGTTGGGAAAAAATTTTCAAGAATATAAGCGAGGCAGAAAAAAATGATATCTAAATTAAAGATTAGGTTCTCCTCTCGGAAAAACACAAAATCTTTGAATTTGGATAATGTCTTCATACCTTAAACGGCCTCCATGGACACTTAGCCCCTGTAAAATACGGTCAACTTGCATGCGGTTTCACAGAAAACAATACAGCACTGTACACTGTTACGAAAGAAACATTTCTAAGGTTGGGAATAACTTTTCAAGTTTTTAAGGGAGGCAGATAAAATTGATATCTAAATTAAAGCTTAGGTTCTCCTCTCGGAAAACACAAAATCTTTGAATTTGATAATGTCTTCATACCTTAAACGGCCTCCATGGACACTTAGCCCCTGTAAAATACGGTCAACTTGCATGCGGTTTCACAGAAAACAATACAGCACTGTACACTGTTACGAAAGAAACATTTCTAAGGTTGGGAATAACTTTTCAAGTTTTTAAGGGAGGCAGATAAAATTGATATCTAAATTAAAGCTTAGGTTCTCCTCTCGAAAACACAAAATCTTTGAATTTGGATAATGTCTTCATACCTTAAACGGCCTCCATGGACACTTAGCCCCTGTAAAATACGGTCAACTTGCATGCGGTTTCACAGAAAACAATACAGCACTGTACACTGTTACGAAAGAAACATTTCTAAGGTTGGGAATAACTTTTCAAGTTTTTAAGGGAGGCAGATAAAATTGATATCTAAATTAAAGCTTAGGTTCTCCTCTCGGAAAACACAAAATCTTTGAATTTGGATAATGTCTTCATACCTTAAACGGCCTCCATGGACACTTAGCCCCTGTAAAATACGGTCAACTTGCATGCGGTTTCACAGAAAACAATACAGCACTGTACACTGTTACGAAAGAAACATTTCTAAGGTTGGGAATAACTTTTCAAGTTTTTAAGGGAGGCAGATAAAATTGATATCTAAATTAAAGCTTAGGTTAACCCCTCTCGGAAAAACACAAAATCTTTGAATTTGGATAATGTCTTCATACCTTAAACGGCCTCCATGGACACTTAGCCCCCTGTAAAATACGGTCAACTTGCATGCGGTTTCACAGAAAACAATACAGCCCTGTACACTGTTACGAAAGAAACATTTCTAAGGTTGGGAATAACTTTTCAAGTTTTTAAGGGAGGCAGATAAAATTGATATCTAAATTAAAGCTTAGGTTCCCCTCTCGGAAAAACACAAAATCTTTGAATTTGGATAATGTCTTCAAACCTTAAACGGCCTCCATGGACACCTAGTCCCCTGTAATATACGGTCAACTTGCATGCGGTTTCACAGAAAACAATACAGCACTGTACACTGTTACGAAAGAAACATTTCTAAGGTTGGGAATAACTTTTCAAGTTTTTAAGGGAGGCAGATAAAATTGATATCTAAATTAAAGCTTAGGTTCTCCCCTCTCGGAAAAACACAAAATCATTGAATTTGGATAATGTCTTCATACCTTAAACGGCCTCCATGGACACTTAGCCCCCTGTAAAATACGGTCAACTTGCATGCGGTTTCACAGAAAACAATACAGCACTGTACACTGTTACGAAAGAAACATTTCTAAGGTTGGGAATAACTTTTCAAGTTTTTAAGGGAGGCAGATAAAATTGATATCTAAATTAAAGCTTAGGTTCTCCTCTCGAAAAACACAAAATCTTTGAATTTGGATAATGTCTTCATACCTTAAACGGCCTCCATGGACACTTAGCCCCTGTAAAATACGGTCAACTTGCATGCGGTTTCACAGAAAACAATACAGCACTGTACACTGTTACGAAAGAAACATTTCTAAGGTTGGGAATAACTTTTCAAGTTTTTAAGGGAGGCAGATAAAATTGATATCTAAATTAAAGCTTAGGTTCTCCCTCTCGGAAAACACAAAATCTTTGAATTTGGATAATGTCTTCATACCTTAAACGGCCTCCATGGACACTTAGCACCCTGTAAAATACGGTCAACTTGCATGCGGTTTCACAGAAAACAATACAGCACTGTACACTGTTACGAAAGAAACATTTCTAAGGTTGGGAATAACTTTTCAAGTTTTTAAGGGAGGCAGATAAAATTGATATCTAAATTAAAGCTTAGGTTCTCCTCTCGGAAAACACAAAATCTTTGAATTTGGATAATGTCTTCATACCTTAAACGGCCTCCATGGACACTTAGCCCCCTGTAAAATACGGTCAACTTGCATGCGGTTTCACAGAAAACAATACAGCACTCAACACTGTTACGAAAGAAACATTTCTAAGGTTGGGAATAACTTTTCAAGTTTTTAAGGGAGGCAGATAAAATTGATATCTAAATTAAAGCTTAGGTTCTCCCCTCTCTATGAATAACACAAAATCTTTGAATTTGGATAATGTCTTCATACCTTAAACGGCCTCCATGGACACTTAGCCCCTGTAAAATACGGTCAACTTGCATGCGGTTTCACAGAAAACAATACAGCACTGTACACTGTTACGAAAGAAACATTTCTAAGGTTGGGAATAACTTTTCAAGTTTTTAAGGGAGGCAGATAAAATTGATATCTAAATTAAAGCTTAGGTACTCCTCTCGGAAAAACACACAAAATCTTTGAATTTGGATAATGTCTTCATACCTTAAACGGCCTCCATGGACACTTAGAACCTGTAAAATACGGTCAACTTGCATGCGGTTTCACAGAAAACAATACAGCACTGTACACTGTTACGAAAGAAACATTTCTAAGGTTGGGAATAACTTTTCAAGTTTTTAAGGGAGGCAGATAAAATTGATATCTAAATTAAAGCTTAGGTTCTCAGCTCTTGGTATAACACAAAATCTTTGAATTTGGATAATGTCTTCATACCTTAAACGGCCTCCATGGACACTTAGCCCCTGTAAAATACGGTCAACTTGCATGCGGTTTCACAGAAAACAATACAGCACTGTACACTGTTACGAAAGAAACATTTCTAAGGTTGGGAATAACTTTTCAAGTTTTTAAGGAGGCAGATAAAATTGATATCTAAATTAAAGCTTAGGTTCTCCTCTCGAAAACACAAAATCTTTTGAATTTGGATAATGTCTTCATACCTTAAACGGCCTCCATGGACACTTAGCCCCTGTAAAATACGGTCAACTTGCATGCGGTTTCACAGAAAACAATACAGCACTGTACACTGTTACGAAAGAAACATTTCTAAGGTTGGGAATAACTTTTCAAGTTTTTAAGTGAGGCAGATAAAATTGATATCTAAATTAAAGCTTAGGTTCTCCTCTCGGAAAAACACAAAATCTTTGAATTTGGATAATGTCTTCATACCTTAAACGGCCTCCATGGACACTTAGCCCCTGTAAAATACGGTCAACTTGCATGCGGTTTCACAGAAAACAATACAGCACTGTACACTGTTACGAAAGAAACATTTCTAAGGTTGGGAATAACTTTTCAAGTTTTTAAGGGAGGCAGATAAAATTGATATCTAATTAAAGCTTAGGTTCTCCTCTCGAAAAACACAAAATCTTTGAATTTGGATAATGTCTTCATACCTTAAACGGCCTCCATGGACACTTAGCCCCTGTAAAATACGGTCAACTTGCATGCGGTTTCACAGAAAACAATACAGCACTGTACACTGTTACGAAAGAAACATTTCTAAGGTTGGGAATAACTTTTCAAGTTTTTAAGGAGGCAGATAAAATTGATATCTAAATTAAAGCTTAGGTTCTCCTCTCGGAAAAACACAAAATCTTTGAATTTGGATAATGTCTTCATACCTTAAACGGCCTCCATGGACACTTAGCCCCTGTAAAATACGGTCAACTTGCATGCGGTTTCACAGAAAACAATACAGCACTGTACACTGTTACGAAAGAAACATTTCTAAGGTTGGGAATAACTTTTCAAGTTTTTAAGGGAGGCAGATAAAATTGATATCTAAATTAAAGCTTAGGTTCTCCTCTCGAAAACACAAAATCTTTGAATTTGGATAATGTCTTCATACCTTAAACGGCCTCCATGGACACTTAGCCCCTGTAAAATACGGTCAACTTGCATGCGGTTTCACAGAAAACAATACAGCACTGTACACTGTTACGAAAGAAACATTTCTAAGGTTGGGAATAACTTTTCAAGTTTTTAAGGGAGGCAGATAAAATTGATATCTAAATTAAAGCTTAGGTTCTCCCTCTCGGAAAAACACAAAATCTTTGAATTTGGATAATGTCTTCATACCTTAAACGGCCTCCATGGACACTTAGCCCCTGTAAAATACGGTCAACTTGCATGCGGTTTCACAGAAAACAATACAGCACTGTACACTGTTACGAAAGAAACATTTCTAAGGTTGGGAATAACTTTTCAAGTTTTTAAGGAGGCAGATAAAATTGATATCTAAATTAAAGCTTAGGTTCTCCTCTCGAAAAACACAAAATCTTTGAATTTGGATAATGTCTTCATACCTTAAACGGCCTCCATGGACACTTAGCCCCTGTAAAATACGGTCAACTTGCATGCGGTTTCACAGAAAACAATACAGCACTGTACACTGTTACGAAAGAAACATTTCTAAGGTTGGGAATAACTTTTCAAGTTTTTAAGGGAGGCAGATAAAATTGATATCTAAATTAAAGCTTAGGTTCTCCCTACTCGGAAAAACACAAAATCTTTGAATTTGGATAATGTCTTCATACCTTAAACGGCCTCCGTGGACACTTAGGCCCCTGTAAAATACGGTCAACTTGCATGCGGTTTCACAGAAAACAATACAGCACTGTACACTGTTACGAAAGAAACATTTCTAAGGTTGGGAATAACTTTTCAAGTTTTTAAGGGAGGCAGATAAAATTGATATCTAAATTAAAGCTTAGGTTCTCCTCTCGAAAAACACAAAATCTTTGAATTTGGATAATGTCTTCATACCTTAAACGGCCTCCATGGACACTTAGCCCCTGTAAAATACGGTCAACTTGCATGCGGTTTCACAGAAAACAATACAGCACTGTACACTGTTACGAAAGAAACATTTCTAAGGTTGGGAATAACTTTTCAAGTTTTTAAGGAGGCAGATAAAATTGATATCTAAATTAAAGCTTAGGTTCTCCTCTCGAAAAACACAAAATCTTTGAATTTGGATAATGTCTTCATACCTTAAACGGCCTCCATGGACACTTAGCCCCTGTAAAATACGGTCAACTTGCATGCGGTTTCACAGAAAACAATACAGCACTGTACACTGTTACGAAAGAAACATTTCTAAGGTTGGGAATAACTTTTCAAGTTTTTAAGGAGGCAGATAAAATTGATATCTAAATTAAAGCTTAGGTTCTCCCTCTCGAAAAACACAAAATCTTTGAATTTGGATAATGTCTTCATACCTTAAACGGCCTCCATGGACACTTAGCCCCTGTAAAATACGGTCAACTTGCATGCGGTTTCACAGAAAACAATACAGCACTGTACACTGTTACGAAAGAAACATTTCTAAGGTTGGGAATAACTTTTCAAGTTTTTAAGGGAGGCAGATAAAATTGATATCTAAATTAAAGCTTAGGTTCTCCTCTCGGAAAAACACAAAATCTTTGAATTTGGATAATGTCTTCATACCTTAAACGGCCTCCATGGACACTTAGCCCCTGTAAAATACGGTCAACTTGCATGCGGTTTCACAGAAAACAATACAGCACTGTACACTGTTACGAAAGAAACATTTCTAAGGTTGGGAATAACTTTTCAAGTTTTTAAGGGAGGCAGATAAAATTGATATCTAAATTAAAGCTTAGGTTCTCCTCTCGAAAAACACAAAATCTTTGAATTTGGATAATGTCTTCATACCTTAAACGGCCTCCATGGACACTTAGCCCCTGTAAAATACGGTCAACTTGCATGCGGTTTCACAGAAAACAATACAGCACTGTACACTGTTACGAAAGAAACATTTCTAAGGTTGGGAATAACTTTTCAAGTTTTTAAGGGAGGCAGATAAAATTGATATCTAAATTAAAGCTTAGGTTCTCCTCTCGGAAAAACACAAAATCTTTGAATTTGGATAATGTCTTCATACCTTAAACGGCCTCCATGGACACTTAGCCCCTGTAAAATACGGTCAACTTGCATGCGGTTTCACAGAAAACAATACAGCACTGTACACTGTTACGAAAGAAACATTTCTAAGGTTGGGAATAACTTTTCAAGTTTTTATGAGGCAGATAAAATTGATATCTAAATTAAAGCTTAGGTTCTCCCTCTCGAAAAACACAAAATCTTTGAATTTGGATAATGTCTTCATACCTTAAACGGCCTCCATGGACACTTAGCCCCTGTAAAATACGGTCAACTTGCATGCGGTTTCACAGAAAACAATACAGCACTGTACACTGTTACGAAAGAAACATTTCTAAGGTTGGGAATAACTTTTCAAGTTTTTATGGAGGCAGATAAAATTGATATCTAAATTAAAGCTTAGGTTCTCCTCTCGGAAAACACAAAATCTTTGAATTTGGATAATGTCTTCATACCTTAAACGGCCTCCATGGACACTTAGCCCCTGTAAAATACGGTCAACTTGCATGCGGTTTCACAGAAAACAATACAGCACTGTACACTGTTACGAAAGAAACATTTCTAAGGTTGGGAATAACTTTTCAAGTTTTTAAGGAGGCAGATAAAATTGATATCTAAATTAAAGCTTAGGTTCTCCTCTCGGAAAAACACAAAATCTTTGAATTTGGATAATGTCTTCATACCTTAAACGGCCTCCATGGACACTTAGCCCCTGTAAAATACGGTCAACTTGCATGCGGTTTCACAGAAAACAATACAGCACTGTACACTGTTACGAAAGAAACATTTCTAAGGTTGGGAATAACTTTTCAAGTTTTTAAGGGAGGCAGATAAAATTGATATCTAAATTAAAGCTTAGGTTCTCCTCTCGAAAAACACAAAATCTTTGAATTTGGATAATGTCTTCATACCTTAAACGGCCTCCATGGACACTTAGCCCCTGTAAAATACGGTCAACTTGCATGCGGTTTCACAGAAAACAATACAGCACTGTACACTGTTACGAAAGAAACATTTCTAAGGTTGGGAATAACTTTTCAAGTTTTTAAGGGAGGCAGATAAAATTGATATCTAAATTAAAGCTTAGGTTCTCCTCTCGAAAAACACAAAATCTTTGAATTTGGATAATGTCTTCATACCTTAAACGGCCTCCATGGACACTTAGCCCCTGTAAAATACGGTCAACTTGCATGCGGTTTCACAGAAAACAATACAGCACTGTACACTGTTACGAAAGAAACATTTCTAAGGTTGGGAATAACTTTTCAAGTTTTAAGGAGGCAGATAAAATTGATATCTAAATTAAAGCTTAGGTTCTCCTCTCGAAAACACAAAATCTTTGAATTTGGATAATGTCTTCATACCTTAAACGGCCTCCATGGACACTTAGCCCCTGTAAAATACGGTCAACTTGCATGCGGTTTCACAGAAAACAATACAGCACTGTACACTGTTACGAAAGAAACATTTCTAAGGTTGGGAATAACTTTTCAAGTTTTAAGGGAGGCAGATAAAATTGATATCTAAATTAAAGCTTAGGTTCTCCTCTCGAAAACACAAAATCTTTGAATTTGGATAATGTCTTCATACCTTAAACGGCCTCCATAGACACTTAGCCAGCTGTAAAATACGGTCAACTTGCATGCGGTTTCACAGAAAACAATACAGCACTGTACACTGTTACGAAAGAAACATTTCTAAGGTTGGGAATAACTTTTCAAGTTTTTAAGGGAGGCAGATAAAATTGATATCTAAATTAAAGCTTAGGTTCTCCCCACTCGGAAAAAACACAACATCTTTGAATTTGGATAATGTATTCATACCTTAAACGGCCTCCATGGACACTTAGCCCCTGTAAAATACGGTCAACTTGCATGCGGTTTCACAGAAAACAATACAGCACTGTACACTGTTACGAAAGAAACATTTCTAAGGTTGGGAATAACTTTTCAAGTTTTTATGGAGGCAGATAAAATTGATATCTAAATTAAAGCTTAGGTTCTCCTCTCGGAAAAAACACAAAATCTTTGAATTTGGATAATGTCTTCATACCTTAAACGGCCTCCATGGACACTTAGCCCCTGTAAAATACGGTCAACTTGCATGCGGTTTCACAGAAAACAATACAGCACTGTACACTGTTACGAAAGAAACATTTCTAAGGTTGGGAATAACTTTTCAAGTTTTTAAGGGAGGCAGATAAAATTGATATCTAAATTAAAGCTTAGGTTCTCCTCTCGAAAAACACAAAATCTTTGAATTTGGATAATGTCTTCATACCTTAAACGGCCTCCATGGACACTTAGCCCCTGTAAAATACGGTCAACTTGCATGCGGTTTCACAGAAAACAATACAGCACTGTACACTGTTACGAAAGAAACATTTCTAAGGTTGGGAATAACTTTTCAAGTTTTTAAGGAGGCAGATAAAATTGATATCTAAATTAAAGCTTAGGTTCTCCTCTCGAAAAACACAAAATCTTTGAATTTGGATAATGTCTTCATACCTTAAACGGCCTCCATGGACACTTAGCCCCTGTAAAATACGGTCAACTTGCATGCGGTTTCACAGAAAACAATACAGCACTGTACACTGTTACGAAAGAAACATTTCTAAGGTTGGGAATAACTTTTCAAGTTTTTAAGGGAGGCAGATAAAATTGATATCTAAATTAAAGCTTAGGTTCTCCTCTCGAAAACACAAAATCTTTGAATTTGGATAATGTCTTCATACCTTAAACGGCCTCCATGGACACTTAGCCCCTGTAAAATACGGTCAACTTGCATGCGGTTTCACAGAAAACAATACAGCACTGTACACTGTTACGAAAGAAACATTTCTAAGGTTGGGAATAACTTTTCAAGTTTTTAAGGGAGGCAGATAAAATTGATATCTAAATTAAAGCTTAGGTTCTCCTCTCGAAAAACACAAAATCTTTGAATTTGGATAATGTCTTCATACCTTAAACGGCCTCCATGGACACTTAGCCCCTGTAAAATACGGTCAACTTGCATGCGGTTTCACAGAAAACAATACAGCACTGTACACTGTTACGAAAGAAACATTTCTAAGGTTGGGAATAACTTTTCAAGTTTTTAAGGGAGGCAGATAAAATTGATATCTAAATTAAAGCTTAGGTTCTCCTCTCGGAAAACACAAAATCTTTGAATTTGGATAATGTCTTCATACCTTAAACGGCCTCCATGGACACTTAGCCCCTGTAAAATACGGTCAACTTGCATGCGGTTTCACAGAAAACAATACAGCACTGTACACTGTTACGAAAGAAACATTTCTAAGGTTGGGAATAACTTTTAAAGTTTTTAAGGAGGCAGATAAAATTGATATCCAAATTAAAGCTTAGGTTCTCCTCTCGGAAAAACACAAAATCTTTGAATTTGGATAATTTCTTCATACCTTAAACGGCCTCCATGGACACTTAGCCCCCTGTAAAATACGGTCAACTTGCATGCGGTTTCACAGAAAACAATACAGCACTGTACACTGTTACGAAAGAAACATTTCTAAGGTTGGGAATAACTTTTCAAGTTTTTAAGGGAGGCAGATAAAATTGATATCTAAATTAAAGCTTAGGTTCTCCCTCTCGGAAAAACACAAAATCTTTGAATTTGGATAATGTCTTCACACCTTAAACGGCCTCCATGGACACTTAGCCCCTGTAAAATACGGTCAACTTGCATGCGGTTTCACAGAAAACAATACAGCACTGTACACTGTTACGAAAGAAACATTTCTAAGGTTGGGAATAACTTTTCAAGTTTTTAAGGGAGGCAGATAAAATTGATATCTAAATTAAAGCTTAGGTTCTCCCCTCTCGGAAAAACACAAAATCTTTGAATTTGGATAATGTCTTCATACCTTAAACGGCCTCCATGGACACTTAGCCTCTGTAAAATACGGTCAACTTGCATGCGGTTTCACAGAAAACAATACAGCACTGTACACTGTTACGAAAGAAACATTTCTAAGGTTGGGAATAACTTTTCAAGTTTTTAAGGGAGGCAGATAAAATTGATATCTAAATTAAAGCTTAGGTTCTGGAAAAACACAAAATCTTTGAATTTGGATAATGTCTTCATACCTTAAACGGCCTCCATGGACACTTAGCCCCTGTAAAATACGGTCAACTTGCATGCGGTTTCACAGAAAACAATACAGCACTGTACACTGTTACGAAAGAAACATTTCTAAGGTTGGGAATAACTTTTCAAGTTTTTAAGGGAGGCAGATAAAATTGATATCTAAATTAAAGCTTAGGTTCTCCCTCTCGGAAAACACAAAATCTTTGAATTTGGATAATGTCTTCATACCTTAAACGGCCTCCATGGACACTTAGGCCCTTGTAAAATACGGTCAACTTGCATGCGGTTTCACAGAAAACAATACAGCACTGTACACTGTTACGAAAGAAACATTTCTAAGGTTGGGAATAACTTTTCAAGTTTTTAAGGGAGGCAGATAAAATTGATATCTAAATTAAAGCTTAGGTTCTTCTCTCTCGGAAAAACACAAAATCTTTGAATTTGGATAATGTCTTCATACCTTAAACGGCCTCCATGGACACTTAGCCCCCTGTAAAATACGGTCAACTTGCATGCGGTTTCACAGAAAACAATACAGCACTGTACACTGTTACGAAAGAAACATTTCTAAGGTTGGGAATAACTTTTCAAGTTTTTAAGGGAGGCAGATAAAATTGATATCTAAATTAAAGCTTAGGTTCTCCTCTCGAAAACACAAAATCTTTGAATTTTGATAATGTCTTCATACCTTAAACGGCCTCCATGGACACTTAGCCCCTGTAAAATACGGTCAACTTGCATGCGGTTTCACAGAAAACAATACAGCACTGTACACTGTTACGAAAGAAACATTTCTAAGGTTGGGAATAACTTTTCAAGTTTTTAAGGGAGGCAGATAAAATTGATATCTAAATTAAAGCTTAGGTTCTCAACTCTCTGAAAAACACAAAATCTGTGAATTTGGATAATGTCTTCATACCTTAAACGGCCTCCATGGACACTTAGCCCCCTGTAAAATAAGGTCAACTTGCATGCGGTTTCACAGAAAACAATACAGCACTGTACACTGTTACGAAAGAAACATTTCTAAGGTTGGGAATAACTTTTCAAGTTTTTAAGGGAGGCAGATAAAATTGATATCTAAATTAAAGCTTAGGTTCTCCTCTCGAAAAACACAAAATCTTTGAATTTGGATAATGTCTTCATACCTTAAACGGCCTCCATGGACACTTAGCCCCTGTAAAATACGGTCAACTTGCATGCGGTTTCACAGAAAACAATACAGCACTGTACACTGTTACGAAAGAAACATTTCTAAGGTTGGGAATAACTTTTCAAGTTTTTAAGGGAGGCAGATAAATTGATATCTAAATTAAAGCTTAGGTTCTCGCCTCTCGGAAAAACACAAAATCTTTGAATTTGGATAATGTCTTCATACCTTAAACGGCCTCCATGGACACTTAGCCCCCTGTAAAATACGGTCAACTTGCATGCGGTTTCACAGAAAACAATACAGCACTGTACACTGTTACGAAAGAAACATTTCTAAGGTTGGGAATAACTTTTCAAGTTTTTAAGGGAGGCAGATAAAATTGATATCTAAATTAAAGCTTAGGTTCTCCTCTCGAAAACACAAAATCTTTGAATTTGGATAATGTCTTCATACCTTAAACGGCCTCCATGGACACTTAGCCCCTGTAAAATACGGTCAACTTGCATGCGGTTTCACAGAAAACAATACAGCACTGTACACTGTTACGAAAGAAACATTTCTAAGGTTGGGAATAACTTTTCAAGTTTTTAAGGGAGGCAGATAAAATTGATATCTAAATTAAAGCTTAGGTTCTCCTCTCGGAAAAACACAAAATCTTTGAATTTGGATAATGTCTTCATACCTTAAACGGCCTCCATGGACACTTAGCCCCTGTAAAATACGGTCAACTTGCATGCGGTTTCACAGAAAACAATACAGCACTGTACACTGTTACGAAAGAAACATTTCTAAGGTTGGGAATAACTTTTCAAGTTTTTAAGGGAGGCAGATAAAATTGATATTAAAGCTTAGGTTCTCCTCTCGGAAAACACAAAATCTTTGAATTTGGATAATGTCTTCATACCTTAAACGGCCTCCATGGACACTTAGCCCCTGTAAAATACGGTCAACTTGCATGCGGTTTCACAGAAAACAATACAGCACTGTACACTGTTACGAAAGAAACATTTCTAAGGTTGGGAATAACTTTTCAAGTTTTTAAGGGAGGCAGATAAAATTGATATCTAAATTAAAGCTTAGGTTCTCCCTCTCGGAAAAAAACAAAATCTTTGAATTTGGATAATGTCTTCATACCTTAAACGGCCTCCATGGACACTTAGCCCCTGTAAAATACGGTCAACTTGCATGCGGTTTCACAGAAAACAATACAGCACTGTACACTGTTACGAAAGAAACATTTCTAAGGTTGGGAATAACTTTTCAAGTTTTTAAGGGAGGCAGATAAAATTGATATCTAAATTAAAGCTTAGGTTCTCCCTCTCGAAAAACACAAAATCTTTGAATTTGGATAATGTCTTCATACCTTAAACGGCCTCCATGGACACTTAGCCCCTGTAAAATACGGTCAACTTGCATGCGGTTTCACAGAAAACAATACAGCACTGTGCACTGTTACGAAAGAAACATTTCTAAGGTTGGGAATAACTTTTCAAGTTTTTAAGGGAGGCAGTTAAATTGATATCTAAGTTAAAGCTTAGGTTCTCCCCTCTCGGAAAAACACAAAATCTTTGAATTTGGATAATGTCTTCATACCTTAAACGGCATCCATGGACACTTAGCCCCTGTAAAATACGGTCAACTTGCATGCGGTTTCACAGAAAACAATACAGCACTGTACACTGTTACGAAAGAAACATTTCTAAGGTTGGGAATAACTTTTCAAGTTTTTAAGGGAGGCAGATAAAATTGATATCTAAATTAAAGCTTAGGTTCTCCCTCTCGGAAAAACACAAAATCTTTGAATTTGGATAATGTCTTCATACCTTAAACGGCCTCCAAGGACACTTAGCCCCTGTAAAATACGGTCAACTTGCATGCGGTTTCACAGAAAACAATACAGCACTGTACACTGTTACGAAAGAAACATTTCTAAGGTTGGGAATAACTTTTCAAGTTTTTAAGGGAGGCAGATAAAATTGATATCTAAATTAAAGCTTAGGTTCTCCTCTCGGAAAACACAAAATCTTTGAATTTGGATAATGTCTTCATACCTTAAACGGCCTCCATGGACACTTAGCCCCCTGTAAAATACGGTCAACTTGCATGCGGTTTCACAGAAAACAATACAGCACTGTACACTGTTACGAAAGAAACATTTCTAAGGTTGGGAATAACTTTTCAAGTTTTTAAGGAGGCAGATAAAATTGATATCTAAATTAAAGCTTAGGTTCTCCTCTCGGAAAAACACAAAATCTTTGAATTTGGATAATGTCTTCATACCTTAAACGGCCTCCATGGACACTTAGCCACCTGTAAAATACGTCAACTTGCATGCGGTTTCACAGAAAACAATACAGCACTGTACACTGTTACGAAAGAAACATTTCTAAGGTTGGGAATAACTTTTCAAGTTTTTAAGGGAGGCAGATAAAATTGATATCTAAATTAAAGCTTAGGTTCTCCTCTCTCGGAAAAACACAAAATCTTTGAATTTGGATAATGTCTTCATACCTTAAACGGCCTCCATGGACACTTAGCCCCTGTAAAATACGGTCAACTTGCATGCGGTTTCACAGAAAACAATACAGCACTGTACACTGTTACGAAAGAAACATTTCTAAGGTTGGGAATAACTTTTCAAGTTTTTAAGGGAGGCAGATAAAATTGATATCTAAATTAAAGCTTAGGTTCTCCTCTCGAAAAACACAAAATCTTTGAATTTGGATAATGTCTTCATACCTTAAACGGCCTCCATGGACACTTAGCCCCTGTAAAATACGGTCAACTTGCATGCGGTTTCACAGAAAACAATACAGCACTGTACACTGTTACGAAAGAAACATTTCTAAGGTTGGGAATAACTTTTCAAGTTTTTAAGGGAGGCAGATAAAATTGATATCTAAATTAAAGCTTAGGTTCTCCTCTCGAAAAACACAAAATCTTTGAATTTGGATAATGTCTTCATACCTTAAACGGCCTCCATGGACACTTAGCCCCTGTAAAATACGGTCAACTTGCATGCGGTTTCACAGAAACAATACAGCACTGTACACTGTTACGAAAGAAACATTTCTAAGGTTGGGAATAACTTTTCAAGTTTTTAAGGGAGGCAGATAAAATTGATATCTAAATTAAAGCTTAGGTTCTCCTCTCGGAAAAACACAAAATCTTTGAATTTGGATAATGTCTTCATACCTTAAACGGCCTCCATGGACACTTAGCCCCTGTAAAATACGGTCAACTTGCATGCGGTTTCACAGAAAACAATACAGCACTGTACACTGTTACGAAAGAAACATTTCTAAGGTTGGGAATAACTTTTCAAGTTTTTAAGGGAGGCAGATAAAATTGATATCTAAATTAAAGCTTAGGTTCTCCTCTCGAAAAACACAAAATCTTTGAATTTGGATAATGTCTTCATACCTTAAACGGCCTCCATGGACACTTAGCCCCTGTAAAATACGGTCAACTTGCATGCGGTTTCACAGAAAACAATACAGCACTGTACACTGTTACGAAAGAAACATTTCTAAGGTTGGGAATAACTTTTCAAGTTTTTAAGGTAGGCAGATAAAATTGATATCTAAATTAAAGCTTAGGTAGGTTCTCCTCTCGAAAAACACACAAAATCTTTGAATTTGATAATGTCTTCATACCTTAAACGGCCTCCATGGACACTTAGCCCCTGTAAAATACGGTCAACTTGCATGCGGTTTCACAGAAAACAATACAGCACTGTACACTGTTACGAAAGAAACATTTCTAAGGTTGGGAATAACTTTTCAAGTTTTTAAGGGAGGCAGATAAAATTGATATCTAAATTAAAGCTTAGGTTATGTTTGAATTTGGATAATGTCTTCATACCTTAAACGGCCTCCATGGACACTTAGCCCCCTGTAAAATACGGTCAACTTACATGCGGTTTCACAGAAAACAATACAGCACTGTACACTGTTACGAAAGAAACATTTCTAAGGTTGGGAATAACTTTTCAAGTTTTTAAGGAGGCAGATAAAATTGATATCTAAATTAAAGCTTAGGTTCTCCTCTCGGAAAACACAAAATCTTTGAATTTGATAATGTTCTTCATACCTTAAACGGCCTCCATGGACACTTAGCCCCTGTAAAATACGGTCAACTTGCATGCGGTTTCACAGAAAACAATACAGCACTGTACACTGTTACGAAAGAAACATTTCTAAGGTTGGGAATAACTTTTCAAGTTTTTAAGGGAGGCAGATAAAATTGATATCTAAATTAAAGCTTAGGTTCTCCCCTCTCGGAAAAACACAAAATCTTTGAATTTGGATAATGTCTTCATACCTTAAACGGCCTCCATGGACACTTAGCCCCTGTAAAATACGGTCAACTTGCATGCGGTTTCACAGAAAACAATACAGCACTGTACACTGTTACGAAAGAAACATTTCTAAGGTTGGGAATAACTTTTCAAGTTTTTAAGGGAGGCAGATAAAATTGATATCTAAATTAAAGCTTAGGTTCTCCCCTCTCGGAAAACCCAAAATCTTTGAATTTGGATAATGTCTTCATACCTTAAACGGCCTCCATGGACACTTAGACCCCAGTAAAATACGGTCAACTTGCATGCGGTTTCACAGAAAACAATACAGCACTGTACACTGTTACGAAAGAAACATTTCTAAGGTTGGGAATAACTTTTCAAGTTTTTAGGGGAGGCAGATAAAATTGATATCTAAATTAAAGCTTAGGTTCTCCCCTCTCGGAAAAAACACAAAATCTTTGAATTTGGATAATGTCTTCATACCTTAAACGGCCTCCTGTAAAATACGGTCAACTTGCATGCGGTTTCACAGAAAACAATACAGCACTGTACACTGTTACGAAAGAAACATTTCTAAGGTTGGGAATAACTTTTCAAGTTTTTAAGGGAGGCAGATAAAATTGATATCTAAATTAAAGCTTAGGTTCTACCGCTCTCGGAAAAACACAAAATCTCTTAATTTGGATTATGACTTCATACCTTAAACGGCCTCCATGGACACTTAGCCCCTGTAAAATACGGTCAACTTGCATGCATGGTTTCACAGAAACAATACAGCACTGTACACTGTTACGAAAGAAACATTTCTAAGGTTGGGAATAACTTTTCAAGTTTTTAAGGGAGGCAGATAAAATTGATATCTAAATTAAAGCTTAGGTTCTCCCTCTCGGAAAAAACACAAAATCTTTGAATTTGGATAATGTCTTCATACCTTAAACGGCCTCCATGGACACACTTAGCCCCTGTAAAATACGGTCAACTTGCATGCGGTTTCACAGAAAACAATACAGCACTGTACACTGTTACGAAAGAAACATTTCTAAGGTTGGGAATAACTTTTCAAGTTTTTAAGGGAGGCAGATAAAATTGATATCTAAATTAAAGCTTAGGTTCTCCTCTCGGAAAACACAAAATCTTTGAATTTGGATAATGTCTTCATACCTTAAACGGCCTCCATGGACACTTAGCCCCTGTAAAATACGGTCAACTTGCATGCGGTTTCACAGAAAACAATACAGCACTGTACACTGTTACGAAAGAAACATTTCTAAGGTTGGGAATAACTTTTCAAGTTTTTAAGGAGGCAGATAAAATTGATATCTAAATTAAAGCTTAGGTTCTCCCTCTCGAAAACACAAAATCTTTGAATTTGGATAATGTCTTCATACCTTAAACGGCCTCCATGGACACTTAACCCCTCTAAAATACGGTCAACTTGCATGCGGTTTCACAGAAAACAATACAGCACTGTACACTGTTACGAAAGAAACATTTCTAAGGTTGGGAATAACTTTTCAAGTTTTTAAGGGAGGCAGATAAAATTGATATCTAAATTAAAGCTTAGGTTCTCCTCTCGGAAAAACACAAAATCTTTTGAATTTGGATAATGTCTTCATACCTTAAACGGCCTCCATGGACACTTAGCCCCTGTAAAATACGGTCAACTTGCATGCGGTTTCACAGAAAACAATACAGCA
This sequence comes from Zoroaster sp. YZ-2022, assembly GCA_029582265.1. NCBI lineage: Eukaryota > Metazoa > Echinodermata > Asteroidea > Forcipulatida > Zoroasteridae > Zoroaster > Zoroaster sp. YZ-2022. The sequence goes on along the minus strand of JAQQFT010000472.1, from coordinate 1,231 downwards.
CTGTACACTGTTACGAAAGAAACATTTCTAAGGTTGGGAATAACTTTTCAAGTTTTTAAGGGAGGCAGATAAAATTGATATCTAAATTAAAGCTTAAGTTCTCCTCTCGAAAAACACAAAATCTTTGAAATTTTGGATAATGTCTTCATACCTTAAACGGCCTCCATGGACACTTAGCCCCTGTAAAATACGGTCAACTTGCATGCGGTTTCACAGAAAACAATACAGCACTGTACACTGTTACGAAAGAAACATTTCTAAGGTTGGGAATAACTTTTCAAGTTTTTAAGGGAGGCAGATAAAATTGATATCTAAATTAAAGCTTAGGCTCTCCTGTCTCGGAAAAACACAACATCTTTGAATTTGGATAATGTCTTCATACCTTAAACGGCCTCCATGGACACTTAGCCCCTGTAAAATACGGTCAACTTGCATGCGGTTTCACAGAAAACAATACAGCACTGTACACTGTTACGAAAGAAACATTTCTAAGGTTGGGAATAACTTTTCAAGTTTTAAAGGGAGGCAGATAAAATTGATATCTAAATTAAAGCTTAGGTTCTAACATCTCGCACAAACACAAAATCTTTGAATTTGGATAATGTCTTCATACCTTAAACGGCCTCCATGGACACTTAGCAACCTGTAAAATACTGTCAACTTGCATGCGGTTTCACAGAAAACAATACAGCACTGTACACTGTTACGAAAGAAACATTTCTAAGGTTGGGAATAACTTTTCAAGTTTTTAAGGGAGGCAGATAAATTGATATCTAAATTAAAGCTTAGGTTCTCCTCTCGGAAAAACACAAAATCTTTGAATTTGGATAATGTCTTCATACCTTAAACGGCCTCCATGGACACTTAGCCCCTGTAAAATACGGTCAACTTGCATGCGGTTTCACAGAAAACAATACAGCACTGTACACTGTTACGAAAGAAACATTTCTAAGGTTGGGAATAACTTTTCAAGTTTTAAGGGAGGCAGATAAAATTGATATCTAAATTAAAGCTTAGGTTCTCCTCTCGGAAAAACACAAAATCTTTGAATTTGGATAATGTCTTCATACCTTAAACGGCCTCCATGGACACTTAGCCCCTGTAAATATACGGTCAACTTGCATGCGGTTTCACAGAAAACAATACAGCACTGTACACTGTTACGAAAGAAACATTTCTAAGGTTGGGAATAACTTTTCAAGTTTTTAAGGGAGGCAGATAAAATTGATAT
>JAQQFT010000471.1:0-25915 GCA_029582265.1 Zoroaster sp. YZ-2022 | reverse complement strand
TATAGTTATATATCGTTGCATTAGTGCAAAATGTATCTAAAAATGCAACAAGGTCGTATATGTGCAGCAGTGCATGAATTTGCATACATTAAAACAAATTAGTGCAACAACGTCGTATCTTATTCCATAGGTTTTGCGTGTTCATCCTGGAGCTTTGTAAAAGATACGACCTTGTTGCACTGATCATCATGTCTGCAACAAGGTCATAACTGTGATACGACCTTGTTGCACTGACGACGATATGGTGCAGATTTACCACTAGGGGTTGGCACCGACTCAACGCAAACCCAAAAGGGGAGTGCGGCAGAAGTGCAGCTTTTCCTTAAACAACAATAAACCTTAGGGAGGGGCCAAAATCATGGTACAGCCAAGCCTTTCAGAAGCTGGCCAGGCCCAGGCTGCCTGGGCTCGATTTCACAAAGCACTAAGATTCATTTAAGATGAGTTGTTAGTATTACCATAGTGATTTGTATTGTGACATCACACTTTGCTAAGCAGTTAAGATTGATACATAGTTAAGATCAATCTTAGCTCTTTGTAAATCGGCCCCAGGCCTCCTAATCATCATCATCGTCGTCGTCGTCATCATGACTTATATAGCGCACGTATCCACCAAACTGGTGCTCAAGGCGCATTGCATTATTACCCTGCTCATCAGGCGCATAAATCGTTCCTGAAACCATCTCAGCTCCCTGTGAGTATACAGCTCAATTGCTGCTTATTTGGCGCATAATAATCAAGACAACAACCAACTCTGCCCCTCACTGGTGTTCATTTACCCCTGGGTGGAGAGAAGCAATTATGGCAAAGTGTCTTGCTCAAGGACTGGTCAAGTACCCCGGTCGCGGTTGGCTATACAATTGACTTTGGCCCTGGGTCCCTTATGTATCTTGTTCTGTAGCAAGAAAGTCCACACTGGAGAGAAATAATTTGTTTAGACATTTGTGGCAAAGCCTTCTCGCATTTAGGGGCAATCTAAGACCAGCATCAGAGAGTCCACACTGGAGATAAACCATTTGTTGTGAAATGTGTGGCAAATATATCTCACAGGAAAGTACTCTAAGAGCACATCAGAGAGTCCATTGGGAGAGAAATCGTTTGTTTATGACATTTATGGCAGAGCCTTCTCACAAAGAAACATTCTAAAGAAACATATAACCATGATATAACGCTATATATAGCACAGTTTTGTAAATGACCATTCCTGTAAGCTACTCCAGCAAAATTCAATTTATTTCCTCAACAGGACAGACTACTCATATACAAGAGACTCCTGAGCAGCTTGCCTCTCAGTAGAAGTAATGTTCATCAGGACAAAAAACATTAAGATTTTAAGCAAGTTGGTGGGTACGGTCAATGGAAAGAAGACTTACTACTTAGAACCCACCAATGTCATCCCAGGGTTGATCTCTACTAAAACCCACTCATTTTTCATTATTTAAAAATACTATAAAAATACTTACAAAAAATTATCTCTCAGGATTAGAACCCAGGACCTACTTGATCTATAATCCCGGCTCTTCCCAGCTGAAGCTATCCATTCTAGCAGTAAAACAAACCTCAGAACTTATATATAACCCCTTAGGACAGAATATTTTATCGAAAAAGATTTGAGCCAGCAGGAACAACATGAATATTCATGAGTTTATATTAACATATTTCAATGGACTGGGGAGCAACGTGCATTAACGATTCATGATAGGCTGTACAAGTTCAGCGACAGGGGATAATAAGATCCGTTGGTCAGGTGGGGAGGATAACCGTAAAGCTGTAAACAATGTCAACGAGAATGAGTAGAGGACAGAATTCACTGATAGGCCTCATTTGTATTTTTGTACGTTTATCACTTATTCCATTTCATCTTTTGCTGTCTTCTTACATATATTTTTTTTATATGAGCTGAAATTGCCCAGTTATGGAAAGCTTAATAAAGTTTACCATTACAATAAGTAAACGGACATCTCTCATTACAAACACCAGCGTTGAAATACAGACTGCAGAGTTTACGCACACACAGACAATTCGACCAATGCATATACTCTCTATTTTATGAAACCGCAAAATCCCAAAAGAAACAGGTAGTTGAACAGTATAACTGCTACGCAATATTTCTGCTTGTGGAGAAGAATTTGTACATATGTACCCGTCGAATTCGATCAAAACGTGACAACTTTTGCATCTTCAGCACCTGCATTTGAGCTATGTCAATGTCACAAACGTACACTTTGCCATTAATTACATTAACAACGATGTTCGCGCGGTGGTCAAGACGCTCCACGTACCATAGCCTACTCACTCCAGTGGGCGGTTTATTTGCATTCCACTCATGTAGTTCTATTCCTAAAGTAACCGCGCAGTTAGTTGCTGTCGCAAACCATAGTGAATATTCAAACAAAGTTTTGGAATGAAATTTACATGTAATTGTTGCATTACTGGCATCTATGTACACATGACCATGTTACCTGCCCACTGAAGTTGATCGACTGCATTCTGATACACAGTTAGTTGAATGCGCCGCGATGCCCAATCTTCACGGTACTGCATGCTGATTGGCTAATCGACGCGAGGAGTGTCACCGTGTTCCTGCCGCGTGATCGTTAAATGAATATTCATTACTTCCCAAAAGCCAATGCGTGCTGTAATTAAGCTTATGTAAATAAGTGATGATGTCATATAGCTCTATTAAAAGTTGTCCACTTACCGGAGCCCGTGCTGACTTATTGTAATGGCTTGAGACTCTCGCTTTACTAGTGGACAGGCCTCTGAAGTCATTGGGTCTGTGGGTTGACCATGGATATAAAATACTTCATTGGTCAGGTGGAAGAAGATGTAAGCTACATTGTAATTTGGTGGGAAAATTAAAGTACTGTAATGTTTTACAATATGATTAACAATTCAGAGAACTATCAGAGAACACTTTTCTCAGGCGAGTTATTAAAACAGGAATCAAATAATCTGAAAACAAGATATTGTAAACCGTATTTTCATAATTCCTTCTTTGAATAGAAACAAGTTGATTGGACACACATCGTCACCGTTTTTCACGAAGTACCAATTGTGGTAAAATTAGAATCTTTTTTTTTCAAGTTTGATTTTTTCTGATAGTAATTGTACTTCATTAAAATATACAAATCCCACATATTTACAGCTGAAAAAATCATTAGTTTTGTAATTACACTAACTGGCCAAGGACAAAATGGCGTGCTAAAGAAGAGCAATTTATAAGCGTTTTCACGAAGTGACGAATTGGAGCTACACATAGTGATTGAGCTTTAAAGTAATATCTGTTTTAAACGTTACCATGTCCACATTCAAGACGCAATATACGTGTAAAGTGTGCCCTATGTGAAAGAACAGATTTCAAACTTTCCAAATGTGTCCACTTTTTCGACAACGGGACGATTAATCACAACATAATTAATAATTTAAGACAATAATCCCTTCGAGAAAACGCTCAAATCAACACAACTTTCCCGAATTGCGGCGCGCGCCGCTACAGATCTATAATAGCTCAAATCGGCCACTCCGAGCTTCAATGTAGTGGTCACATGATGCTATAGCAGTGGGTACAAAATAACAAACCAGCGTGCGCTGGTATAAACATATATGGGGAGCTCCATGGAGGGTATTAAAGAACGACCCATTGAGGTTAGCTGTGAATGGCAAGGAAGGCATAAACCTGAATCGTTCAAAATCATGTTATATTCATTCTAGAATCCTTCTGCGTGCAATTTTAGGCTCTGGAATTTACGTAATGCCTTTGTGAATTTGGTCCAAAAGTCAGTAGGAGACTGGCGTCTCACTATACTGTATTTACTAACAGTCGTTTTCCCGGTTTCGGATTTTCCCAGTTCTGGATAGCTGCAAATTAAAAACTATGTTTAATCCAATAATCGCTTCAGATAGAAAATTGATTACTTTACTGAGGTGAGGAATAACTAATGAACTATCTAATGTGTAATCTTTCATCCACTAAACTGCGATCGTTGTAGAAGATATCGAATCATTTAGTTGCCGCAACTCAAAAACAGTTTAAAATGAAAGGTCCCCAAAAAGTGACATTGGCGTTCTTTGCTGCCGACTGGAAAATGTAAGTTACGTTTTCAACACTGAATTTTTCTAAAGTTGTAAAATTTCATTTTTTACGGAAAGTCTGTGGTGTATTTTTTTATACTAAAAAGAGTTGAACAAGAAGCAATTGAAGATCCTTCCCCAAAATGAGTGAGTGTGGTGGCCGAGCCTTGCCTTAGTTCCGGATACAACTTCTTCGCGCATTGATAATGTGCGTAATGTTTCGGAAATTAAAATTGGGAACATATATCTCCGATCGATTTAGAGAACTTAAAACTCGTGTTTCCCAACCAACAAATGGCAACATCTATGATGCGCCTTGTACGGTACAGATAGGAAGCACTCATAATGAAGCCGTATGCTTTCCATACACTGGCAAGCGTCCGCTTGCTTGGTTTGTTTTACATTTTATACCCAACTGTGAATCACGTGACTCTAGTCTGCATATTGTGTCTATATATGTCTCTTCGTTGAAAACGCAAAGACTAACTTCGTCCCCAATTTTCCCTCATAGCGCAAAATCATTTACAACTCAAGAATTATACGGGTGCTAAGCTTTCAACGAGGATATGTCGATAAAATCCATAGTTTTGTACACGTGCTGTAGGACAAAACTCACGTGCGGCCGCCATTATTTTTTCCCCGATAAAGTTCAACTGGATGCCAGTCAACTCGCCCCCCCGGCAAACTCGCCCCTCTACAAACTCGCCCCGTAATAATTTTTAACGCCCAGTTCACTGCTGTTGGAGACTGGTTTAAATCCCATTTCGCTTCCAGTCCATTGGTTTAACCATAGAGTTGTAGCTCTATGGTTTTAACGTTAGTATAAGAGAGTAATACTAAACATTATAAAGCCAAACGGCAGTTCTTTTTTCAGAATTAATTACTACTCAATTGAGAATAAAATCACATATGTCACCGCAATTGGTCTTACTTATCCGTCTTCCCACCATGCAAAGCTACAAAGTTTTACCTAACATCATTTCAGTTTTGACGTTTTATTTAACGAACAATAAATATTACAAGAAATAATTCATTTACAGTTACAATCCGAAATATAGGAAACTAGCTAAACGAAATACTGAGTAAATTAAATAAGTATAATAAAAATAACATAATTAATTACATACAAAATACAGATAATTAAAGTATATACATAGTATATAACATAATACATAATATAGTATACATCGTATAAATCATAACATGTTTTGTTTAGCTAGTTTTCTATGTATTGTGATTTAGTTGTAACTGTTGAATTATTTTATGTAGGCCCTACTATTTATTTTTGTTAAATAAAATGCCCAGAGTGAAATTTATTGGGCCTATATGTTTGGATTTTCTTTCGTTACTTATACTAAAATCAGTCTCAATAGTGCCTAATCAATCCATTAAAATATTTATGTCCTCCCGTGCATCCATCATCTGTCCTGCCTTTTATACCATTAATAATATTAAACCAGTCTCAATAGCGTGCGATATGAGATGCGTCAAAAATTACAGGGCGAGTTTGTTGGGGGCGAGTTTCCGAGGGGCGAGTTTGTCAGGGCGACTTTGTGAGGGGCGAGTTTGCCAGGGGCGAGTTGACTGGCACGTTGACCTTTGATGGAGGCGGCCGGCCGGCGAGGGAGCTCGACTCTAGAGCTAGAGAGGCCGCACCGTACCATAGCAGAAAGAACAACACACGAAAATCTTTGTCGTAGACTTTTATTGTGAAATTTCTGTTAGTCATTATCAAACTTTATTTACCACCATCCACGAAATGAACAACAATGGTAAGTCTTGAAATGAGAAGGAAAGAATGTAGATGTCAGCCGCCACTGCTGTGTTCTCGCAAACTATGAGGCCGACAAAGAAAATAAAAATAGGGTTTTCAATTCAGTTCGTACGTGCTTTACGCACAGCGCATCGCCCGCAACAAAAAACATCAAAATTTTAAATCAAAAATTCTATTACTTTACCTGTCGAAATCTTACATGTATAGCTCATTGAAAAAGCTTATAGTTTCAGCTATCCAACAATGTACATAAAATAGCAATCGGAAGTACGTGCGAAAGCCTAGGTTTTATGAATGAACCACTCTCGTCCCGCCCAGCTCGCGAAGTGTTCCGAGATCGGGCGCATTCAGCCCATAAAATTTGCCGCGCTCTGCATGCTGAGGCATCCACTTCTCCGCGCGCCTAGCCTGAGTACATTGTGATTGACATGAAAACGGATTTCCTATTGAGTCAAAGGGCTCCTTTACGTACCCAGCCATGCTTGCTCGATCTCCCGAAGTTACGATGAGATACAAAAGTAAACACCGTTTTCCGAGGTGAAATCTTCAAGTTGAAAGGTAAGAGCGGTGTCTGAATGAATTTTACACCTCTTTTCTGTCATATGTGAAAGTTTTGAGCCGTAATTGTGTTTAGTTTTGAGCAGAGAGTGTATTTTTTGCACCCTTTCATAGTTTCAAAAGCTCTTTAGTCTTCTGTCCTGTGTAGGCTGATTCAACGGTTTTAGGATGTACACAGTGTATGGACATTCGGGCTTCATCGAATGCTGTATACTTGATTAAATAAAACAGGATTCCTCAAAAACTACTCGTCCGATTTTCTTGATTTAAAAACCATTGTATTTCTTTCATCAAGACCTTTAATTTGAAATTATTTGTGAAGAATAGGGGGGTCCAAATTCCAATTAAGTACTTGTCGAAGAATTAAACCAGGAGGTTTTCGGTGAGAATATCTCAAGATGTGATGCAGGTACAGTATTTCTGATGCATTTATGAAAGGCAGGCAGTGTTTACCAATAAATCAACTTTGAGATTCATATCTTTTTCAAATAAGTATTTATGAGCAAATGAAATTGGTGTAAAAGTGTAGGCAACATTTGCATTTGTCAAAAAGGGAGGTGAAACGCCCCTTTTGGAGGGCCGTAAATCCCAATCCACTTGGAATTTGGCTCTGAAATTTTGTTTGTCTGAGTTTGAAGGATGAAGCTATGTTTTCAATTTTTTCAGCCAAATCTGAGGGGGTCACCAGGGGACCCTTAAGTGATTTGACACGAATGACCCAATAGCAAAAGCGAGTCTAGTCGAGTATATTGCTGCATGAAAATCCAACAAAGTGGATGAAGCTATTGAATATTGATTTCGCTGAAAAAAATTTATTGAGAAGCTGAAAAGTCAACAAATTACTGCTCTTTGGCAATTCGCACAGGGTAATGATTTATTTCAATTTAACCACCGGTTGGAGCTACCTTACTGCAGTTAGTGGAAAGATATTGCTTTGCCTGTGGATTGTGTGACGGAAGTCATCATCATGATCATTGGCATTGCGTATCGAATGGAATTGGTAGGTACTGCTTTTTTAAAATATTAAATTAGGCCCTATATTTTGTGAAAATGACTGGGGCCTATAGGTCCATAGCTAAAAAGACGATGGAAAGAATGTTGTATCCGACTGCCACTTTTAAAGGGCTTTTTGGATTTTTTGCAACCACTAACTCAGTTAAAAAAAAATCATTCTATCGATTTTATGGTGGTACAGAAGTTTAAAACTATCTTTAAAATCCACTTTTTATGATCAATGGTTTTCGGATTTTGATTTCCCTTCTAAAAAATCCTCCTCCAGAAAATAGAAGGATCATTATAGTTGTCACTACGCATGTGCCAATGACTGTGTTGGTCACTAATTGTGGAGGTTTACAAGATCAGACTGACATGACTGAGGGTCATTGGATACCAAAAATGCCGGATTTTTTCATGAAATAAATATCCTGGAATAATTTGATATATGTCCATCATCAATCCATATGTTTCTCCACTTTACTGCAGGTAGGTAAGATTGCATTATTGGTTACATTGAATGAGAAAAGAGTGGCGGTCATCAACTTCCATTCTACCTAAGTACCCTCTGCTGACATGCATAATATCTAAAGGTTCTCATTGTATTGTTCATTGTATATTTCTTTGAATGAAATATTCTGTGACTGTTTTTATTCTAAGCAGCATTTTAGAATACCAAATAATAGGAAATATAGATATTTTTAAAACCAATCAATTGGCTTTTTATGACTGACCTGCCAATAGCTTAAATTCAAAAGCTCTGTTCCCACCTTGTCCACTGCTTCTTCCACCCATATATTTTATGCCCTATTTGCATACATGTAGATGAATCCATTGATAATCATATACTAGCCTCTTATCAATATCAACTTCTCATCAGCTTCAGCCAATTAATTCCCAAGAATGTCTAAAGAACCAGAATTTAACTATTCATTATATATTACATAGTGTTAATCTCATGATAAGATGTTTTATTTGTTTTATGTTCATTTGTTGTTTGTTATACAGTCAGAAAAAGTGTCGGAATGGTACTTCACTCACTAATTTTGATGAGATTAAAAATCATGTACTTAGCTTCCTAACGAAAGCTTTCAATTCGCTTTTGTTGGATATTCTCCATTAATTTAATTTTATTGTCACATAATATTTCATCTTTTGGGTCAAAATTAATAGGGCCATTCATCAAGTGAGAGCTCCATATTCTGGAGGTGTTATGGACAGCTTGGAGAATTGCATTCTATTTTGAAAGCAAGCACATGCATTGTTGCATTAAGTCACTGGATGACGATTACTGAAAGCTTGGGCCTGAGGAACTATGGGTCGAACGCTCTAACATCAAGTATGTTGTTATCAAGGCGACTATAACAAAAAACTTTGAAGGCGTTCTTAAATGGATTGCCCAAGAGACACTATGGTCATACATCAAGAACAAGTCGGCACCGCGCTTATTTTGGACGTCTTCTTTCAAAGGAGTCACACTCATTCTTTTGATATAAATCATACAACACAGAAGTGGATGTAAAGAAAAGATATCGACAGGGCTTTGGTACAAGAAGATTGACAAGTTTGGTGTTTTGCTTTGCTACTTTGTTTGGTTACAATTTGTGGTCTCCATATCAGTGATATTGGTAGGTCACCCAACCAGCAGACACGGATACATTAAGCTGCATGGACTGTGTACAGCATCAGTTGAATGACAAGTTGTGACTGTTCTGTAGAGTAATGTATCCAAACTTAACCCTCCTACAATCAGTGCAATTTTGAAACAACCCATTCAGGCTACTCCTGCCATTAGTTGTTGCCAGTGGCCTCCTATGGTTACCCTTCTGTGCACTGTCACACTACTGAGATTGCAGGGCAAAGTGGTCTCCCATTGATACATTGCAGGCCATACTAATATGTTCAAACATTAATAGTGGCCTTGGGTAGTATCATTAGTTGATTTTGTAAGATTACTTGGAAAGGACAGCAGGCTTGTACATGCATGTACTGAAGGTTGCTAAATGAATTTAGCGGATCGAGTGGCCTCCATGTGTAGGAGGGTTAGTATAAATATCAAGGGTACAAGAAAAACATTGAGCTGACAGCCTATTTTAACTTCACAATAACGGAAATATCGGAAAAAATGAATGTTTATTAGCCCCACCAATTAGTTTTTGAACCGATATGCTTTAGCATGTAAGGAAATTCACATTGGAAGCATTTGAACATTGTGTTATTAACAATATCATACATGTATCTGAATTTGTTAGAGTTGGAGTTCGACACCACTTTAGAAATGTCTCCACATGTACAGTACATTGCTTTTGTGAAAACTTTACTGGTTTATCGGCACACCACTTTTTAATTTCCTTTTGTTTTGAAGGCATAAATTAAAATGTCCAAAGTTGTATAAATGATGAAAGCAACCTTTTTTGTTTTGTTTGTTTTTTATTGTTTCTGGAAACCGTGGAATACCCTCTTTGGGGGTGGTGTTATTTATCTTAACCTCACCCTGAATCCATCAAAATCCATCCCCCGTATTGGAAGACGGCGGATTCAGGACACCTCACATTGAGCATGTATGATTTTGATGGATTCAGGATTGGCCATAGTTTTAACTGCTTGGTCATGTTGGTTGATGGATTATAGTTACATGTACTGTATATATTAGATTTACATGGATTCTATGTAAAGCAACATACTATACAAATTTTCATGAAGCATGGTATCCTGAATCGCCCAAAATCCACCAAAAATTTAGTGGAGGATTTTACGGATTCAGGATATGTCCACATCTACACTGGCAGATCTGATGGATTCAGGACACCAGCATTTTGTATGTGACAAAATTGGTGGATTTTGGTGATTCAGGATACTTTCTAGTAAAAATTAAGTGGGTTTAGGTTAATAGAAGTGTTCAATAAGTATTAAATTTGTGACAATTATTATTGTACAATAAAACACCACTGCAACAGTCCTTGGTATGGCAAACATCCAGTTACAACCATTTAATTTTGCTTCCCAATTTTGTTATATACAATTGACATTATACATGGGACATGTAGTTCACAGTATTCCCAGTACACTGAATTTTGTGGATGGATCCAATGAGATTTGTTATATTTTCATTATAGTTACAGTGGTGTCATATAAATACCGTTTGTATCCCTATCACTATACATGTGTGCTTTTATCAACAAAAAGCATACACAATAATGTACTAGAAATCAACATGGGATTTACATGTAGTTGGTTTAAAATGTAATAATCATGATTTATTTCATTTGAAGTTGACATAATGATGAAAGCTCTTTTTGTATTTCATGTTTAACATACAAACACCATGTACCGATTAAAAACAATAACTGGCCCAAAAGTTCAGTGTACATTTACTACAGACTCTAACACTAAAATATAACACCATTAAGTTTTTTAAATAAATTAAAATTGTATTGTTACCAGAGGTCATATGTCAGATGGAGTAAATTCTGAGAATGTTTGGCACCACACCATCTTATAAGCAAGTATGCATTTAGACAATAATTCACGAGTTCGCTTTATTTTGTCACGTCATCCCCCTTTAACCCTAACCCCTAGTCCCTTTTAGGTAGGATGTAATCCTCAATCACACAAAATGCTACAAAATGTCTTCATAAAATTTGCAGCTGTTCCTGAATACTCCAAAATCACCTAATATATTGTGCTGTATTTCAGGGTAGGGTGCCCACTGCCTCAATCACATAAAATCACACATACATGTACATGTACCTTTTGCCTTTATCACTTTACAATGAACAAAAATAGTGTTTTTGTTTTGTTTTTGTTGCCTCAGTCGACTTATTATTGACACAGTAGCTTTGCAGTAAAGGCGTTCATGTCAATACGTTGTACACACCATACCGCATCACCCAAAATAACACAGAACACATATATAGCATCCTTCCTCAATCCTACCAAATGCTCCAATGCCTCTTGTTAGAGGATTTTGTGTGATGTGTAGTAGGATACACTGGAACGTAAATCATTGGTTTGGAGACAGGTAAATTGTATTCCCAATCCTCAATGTAGTTTTCATGGGACATATCATAAATCTAACCAGTGGAAATTTCATTCATAATAGGTGCTCATTGTTTTGAGAAAAACTGTGGTGAATAATTGTTTCATGTTTATGTGACAGTTCAGTCAAATTGTCTGCTCAACCAAACATTTTTATTAACATTTGTTTATACTTGTATAACATTTGTATCTTGACTACAAAATAAATGTCACAAGTATATTTTACATCTTTTAAGCTTTTAATATCATGTCTTATTTTTTGTTTATTATTTGTTCTATGCACAAATACTATACATAGGTTGCATTATTTATTATATGTTCTATGTTGTCAAATACCATACATAGGTTGTATTGTTTTATTTTTGAAACGTTTTACAAAGAATTTTCTTGTAATCAGCTGGAGGAGTAAACAACTTCAGATGGGCAAACTACCTGGTTCAGCTCAGTCAAATTTACCAATCAACATGGCACTATGGCAAATTCATTTTGTATTTGCAACCGAAAATAGAAATTACAACAAATGCCTCAAGTATTTTACTTAAAGTAACTATTCGTCAGGCCGGGTTACTCATCCAAGGCTGAACCAGAGTGCGGTTACAGGGTCAAAATCAGTCAACGACCCTGTTTTCGATTAGTTGAACTGTGGTCACTGCAACAGAATCGCTGACTGGGTTTAAACAAGTCATTTTCACACCCCAACAATACAATATATCGCACATCAAAAACCCAACTCATTTTGACCTGTAAACGTACTGGTACATTATCAGATAAACCTAATGAGGTCGACCGGGCATTCAAACCTATACAAAGTTTACATGCAACAAAAAGGTATTTATCGACATATATATCAATGTATATGTATGATGTACAGGCAGTAGTGTAATAACTGTACATTACACGCATAACAATGTCGCAAGTTACTCAGGTTGGCCTGTTGATTATGGTGAGTTGCTGCTGTTTGTACGCCCATGGGACAGTGGTAAGAAAAAAATTAACGGAGTAACCGACAGTTTAGTAACTGTCAAGATGTTTAGGAACTGTCAAGATGACAGAACCGTCAAGACGGTTTAGTAACCGCTCGCATTGATTAGCAATGTTCGATGATGACCCCGGATTGCCAAACCAAAATAACGATTGCCAACTCGCAAACGACGGTCAAACCGCACAGCGAACGATTACCAAACCGCGCGAACGGATTACTAAACCGTATACGACGACAAACCAGCACTAAACCAGCAACGGATACGCAACCAGCGAATGTGATTACTAAACCCGGGCGAACGATTCCTAACTAAAATGATTGTCAAACTGTGCGAACGGATTCCTAACCAACGATTTACTCCATTGAATTTTTTTCTTTTACCACTGTCCCTTCTACCAAACTTTGTGCGCTATGAGTATTCTTTAAACCGCAAAATGTATGAAAAGTAGTCATACTCCTGACTATGCAACTGCCCATGATACTTCCTGAATAAACAGGAAAGCGCCGTGACAGAATTAAATGGTTTGCATGTATTGGTTTATCAAACAGCGTTCATACAGATACTTTATAAAATCACGGTATAATGTCTGTACCAAGACTAATCATTATTTTGAATAAAACAAAGACTATTGCCATCAAAATGCAAATTAACGTTAATCGTTAAGTTAAATATTTAGTTTTCACATTGTGAATATCACACGATCAGAACCACCATCTTGGAGGAAGCATACACACCCTTGTCTTGTCATGTATACACAGCAAGATATGCTACCAATTTAAAAAACTACCCCACTGTAAAGTAGGCCATGGTAAAAATTATTTTAAAGGCTAGATGTGTACAAAGTCAAATAAGCCAGTTTTTGGGGTGAAGTCAATATATATTATGGAAAATTGAATAACCATGAACAGATACTTATTATCTTATTATTATATCTAACCAATTTTCAAAGAGACCTCCACAGTCAAGTTGTCGTGAATAAGTAAAAAGTTATAACCAAAAACTCATCTCCCATCCCCAATTTTGTATAGGGGTAAAGACATCGCCTCGGTGACAGTTCAACCCTTTTGAGACAGTTTCGTCCAAAAAATTGATCAACAAGACAATCGACTTTTGTGACAACTCGCCTCTGTAACAACTCAAAGGATCTTCATTTTCCTTAAAAAAAAACAAAAAAAAAACTGATCATTGCGCTTAAAATTCTAGAACCCAGATGGATCAAATTCTAGCACAACAAATTCAATCTTTTCACCTATAATACACTGCTGGTGAAATATGTTTTTACGACACAGAACACGCCACCAGAATCACAAGATCCATGTGAAGGTTGAAGATGTCAAAAGCTGCACCAATGAGAAAACCACGAATAGACAGGAAATTTTTTAATGGAAGCATTCTGAAAGAACATCAGAGTCCACCGAGAGAAGCCATTTGTTAAAAAACATTTAGGACAAATAATTTCACAGAGGCACTTTAAAAGCACATCAAAGAGTCTCAATTGAGAGCAATCTTTTGTTTGGTGACATTTGTGGCAAATCTTTCACAATGGGGAAGCACCTGACATTGCATCAGACAGTCCACACTGGAGAAGCCATTTGTTTGTGACAGTTGTGGCAAAGCCTTCTCACATGGAAGCACACTGACACAGCATCAGAGAACCACATAAATATAAACCATTTGTTTGCACTTTGTGCAAAGGTTTTTCCAAGAGTAAATCTAAGAGCACATCAGACAGTCCATATTGAGAGAAATATATTTGTTTGTGACATTTATGCAAATCTTCGCATTAACAGAAGTTAATTTCACAAACCATCATAGAATCCACACCAAATGAAAACCATTTGTTTAGACATTTAGCAAACTTTCCCACATGGAAGCAGCTCAAAACACATCAGACAGTCCACACTGAGAGAAACTATTTATTTGTGACATTTATGGCAAATCTTTTCGCACAGGAAGCATCAAGAAAGCATCATAGAACCACCCAATGAAAACCATTTGCTTGTGACTTGCAAAGTATTCGCTGGAAGGCCCAAACGGGCATATGCCTGTCTACACTGGAGAGAAACGATTGTGTTTGACATTTGTGGAAAGCCCTTTCCTCACAAACAGAAAATTGGAACGCCATCTGAGACCACACTGAGAAACCATTTGTTTGTGACTTTGTGGCAAAGGTTTTTTCACAAGAGGGCAATCTAAGAGCACATCAGACAGTCCACACACTGGAGAGAAATCACTTGTTTGCAGACATCGAAAACTTCCACATGGAAGCAGTCTAAAAACACATCACACAGTCTACACTGGAGAGAAATCATTTGTTTAAGTGCATTTGTGGCAAAATTTTCAAAGGACAGTCTTAAGACAACATCAGAGTCCACTAGAGAGAAACCATTTTTTGTTTGTGATATTTGTGGTAAATCTTTCACAGGGAAGCAACGACAAATTATCAGAGAATCCACAAATGAGAAACCATTTGTTTGTGACATTTGTGGGCAAAGAAGCCACAAGAGGGCAATCTAAAAAACATCAGACAGTCCACACTGGAGAGAAGCTATTTATTTGTACGTTGTGGCAAATCCTTCACATGGAAGTACACTGACAAAGCACGAGAATCCACAAATGAGAAAACCATTTTGTTGTGACATTTGTGGCAAACTTTCACAAGCGGAACTTCTAAGATGCATCAGATGGTCCACCACCGAGCTATTTGTTTTTTATATTAAAACAGGGAAGGACCAATAACTGCTACCTACTTTTACCATCATCTTTGGGAGAACCACAAACCAAAGTATGAATGTTTTTTTAAAACCATCTGTTAACAAGACTTTATGACGGCGGTAATTACGTGGTTAATTATTTGAGTTGTGGTTCTGAGAAGAACTTGTGGCACCTACCGACCAGCACACTTGATGCGCTGGGTTATCAAACGTTATTCTCGAACCACACAGTCAGAGAGAATTATTATATGGTGCTACCTAAACCTACACTATCTGCACAGATGTTACACAATTTTTGTTTACCTTCACTGGCCTTTGACCAATGCTGTTGTCATAGTGCACTTACCATGGCACCCCATCTCCGCATCGATTCCCAAATGAGAAATTCGTGCATGGGCGCGCCATCTCTGATAGGATCCATACACTCAAGGTATACCGCGACCAATAACTGAGTCGTGGATACAGTTGTGCATTGATTGTTTAGTTATTTCCCCATCAGAATGTCGGCGGAAGTTCCTCAAAAGAATTGTTGATTTGTATGGCTTATTTTAAATGATGGCCAATCACAGGTCCTTTAACTTGATCATGCTGATCACACACAAATGCATGTACTCATGTTGGACACACGACATGACATCGCAGTGTGCATGTCGGCATTTACATTACACATCAATTACATGACAGTTACAACCAAATCAATGAGAATATGTCTTCGCTTTTAAATTTGTAAAAGTCAGCTCCACGCTAACACAGAAGGATGAATATGCCGATAACAAATTATCACTGTACAGTATATGACATGTGTATGGATTCACCAGACATATTTACTAAAAAAGGCACTGGAGACCGATAGTTGCATGTAAGTGGGGTGTACTATGCATCAAACTGTTCTGATGCTCCTGGCCAAGGCTTCATATACAAAACATATCTAGAAGAAACATGTAGTTATATCAATTGGTGACACCATGAAATTTTCAATTGAGTAGTAATTGTCTGAAAAGAACTGGAGTGCAAGGTTGCACAACTTATCGTTTGATCAGTTTGTTTAAGTAATTAGATTTGAAGACCTGTGTCGGCCGCTGAGGACGCCTGGTAAAATTACAGTGTATTATGTATTTAAAAGAAGTAGACATCATTAAGAGCAGTGTGATTATTTTAATGTTAATAAACTGTTTAACAATGTTTAATTACCTACGGTATAAAATCAGAGGTCACAATGTCACACATCATCTTTTCTAACGTAACTATTATATCACATGGCCCACTTATGAAAAAGTTTTGCAGTCAAACAAACGGGCTTGATGCTGTTTCTGCTGGAAAATGGATTTTTAGTTCATTTGATTGAATCAAGAGCAGTTTCATTTACTGAGGGGGGCACCACACCTGGTGTGCTGTATCCCTCCCTATACAATCCCCCAAACAACATCCCCTTCACCAACCCTCAACTGTTGTATGACACAAGCCAATCACCGGAGTCGCTGCAGATAGATTTAACCAACCCCTGTTATATATAACGCCAGTGGTCTACCATTACAGTCCAAAAATATACAACTGTATGTGAGCAATTTCTAGAATCTGCCTCAACAAATTGTTGTTTTGATGATTTACTTTAGGGAGAGACTTAGTGATTGTTTTACGCATACAGAACACGGTCATCACAATCACAAGATCCATGTGAAGGCTGAAGATGCTTCTCGTTTCTGCACCAGTGGCTAAGAAACCATTTGTTTGTGACATGTGCGGGAAATCTTTCTCTCACACCAGTTTTCAAGAGAACATCAAGAGTCCATACTGGAGAGAAGCCATTTGTTTGTAACAACATTTGGTGACAAATCTTTCCCCTGAAGCACTTAAAAAACACATCAAAGAGTCCATACTGCAGCCATTTTGTTTGTGACAATTGTGGCAAACTTTCACATGGAAGCACCCAAGACAGCATCAGACAGTCCAATTTGGAGAGAAACTCATTGTTTGCATATTTTGGGGCAAAGCCTTTCCCAGGTATGAGGCTGAGATTAGCATCAGACAGTTCATTGAGAGCAATCATTTGTTTGTGACAGTTGGTGCAGCCCTTTTGAAGAGTGGGAATGAGACTTGATCAGAAGTTCGGCCATCAATTAGAAAAATTTTCATTTAGAGATTGTAAAATCTTTCCCACAGAAGCACACACTGACAAAGCAATGAGAATCAAAAATGAGAAACTACTTGTTTGTAACATTTAGACAAATCTTTCTACAAGCACTTTAAAACACATCAAAGAGTCCACACTAGAGAGAAATCTTTTGTTTATCATAGGCAATGTTTTTTAACAAATGGAGCAATCTAAGAACACATCAGGCATTCCACAATTGGAGAGAAACCATTTGTTTCAGACAGGGAAAATTTTCACACTAGTTTTAAGAACATCAGAGAGTCCATACTTTGAGGTAAGTTTTCAGCTTGGTTTGTAACATTTGTGACAAATCTTTCTAAGGATGCCACTTTAAGAACACATCAGATAGTCCACATTGGAGAGAAACCATTTGTTTTGACATTTCATAAAATCTTCCATGGCTGCTATTCATTAGCATCACAGAATTCAATAACCAATGAAAACCATTTGTTGTGACTTTGGGGCAGTGATCACAGGAGCAACTCAAACAGCATACAGTCCGACAATTGAGAGAAACTTTATTTGTTTGTGACATTTTGGTGGAAACCTCTCATCGAAGGAAACTTTGAAACGCACCAGACAGTCCACACTTTGAGAACCATTGTTTAGATATTTTGCCAGAAAGTCACTATAGAATCTAAGAACACATCAATATCCACTGGAGAGAAACCATATGTTGCATAATTAAAACTTTCACATGGAAGCAATCAAGATGCATCGGACAGTCCACTTGGAGAAAATCATTTGTTTAAGTGCATTGTGGCAAAATCTTTCACGATGGAAGTAATTCAAGACAACATCAGACAGTCCACACCACCAAAGGTCACTGTTTTTGATATCAGGCGCAATTGATATCAAGAACAGTGTAAGTTGACCAATAATTCCTGCTGCCATCATCAATGCGCATGTACCATCATCTAGAGAGATAATAATTTGGGGAATCAAAGTATGTTTTTCAAACCATCTGCAAAAGTTATAGCATTAGAAGTTATAGCATTGGTAAACCAAAAATATAATTGTTCACAGTTTCACAAAAAATTACTTAGTGCTATCAAAACACATTGGAAAAATAAAATATTCATAGCTCAAGAAAGAATATCATTTGTGTTGTCCGGAAGAAGGTCGAAAGGATCTACAAACCTTTTTCCAGGCACACAAAGTACAGTTCTATCTTTCCAAGCAGAAGGTTGTAACAACAAATGTCCTTTGAAAAAAAATAGGGCCTAACTGTTGATATATTTAGGTGTTTGGGGTTTAAGCTCAAACACCTCTTTGATAAAATTGTTCGCTTTTTTTTTTTTCTTCTTCTTTTTCTTCCGAATAAGAATTATCCAGACAAAAAACATAGTTGCAGAGAGTTCACAGAACCTAAAACTTCACACATACTTCTGGACCTTAACATGAAGCAGTTTAAACCTTAACATGTAGTTAGCCATCGTTGTGATGTCATAGTGAGGTCATCAGATATCGAAATTACACCAAATCAAAGGCGTATTTCATAAATCATATCTCATGAACCACAAACGATATTTTCACAGTCTTTGCACCATGATATAGATCTTTAATTATGTGATTTTCGTATCAAACGTGACCACTCCGACCCCCTTTTCCGGGTCGAAACCGAAGTTGAAAATTCAAAAATCATATCTCATGAACCACAGAAAATATTTTCACACCTTGCATCATCTTTAAGACCTTGAACTATGTCACATTTCTTAAGTACACAGATATGACCCCAATTTGAACTTCCTTCCGGGTCGAAACAAGTTTAAATGAACGACTATTCAGAAGCCAGCCATACCGACTTTCACACACAGACATATCGGCCTATAGTGGTGTATATGCATTATTTAATTAGAATAGAATAGTTCGATTTTAAACCCGAGTCATGACCTGCCATGTACGCATCGTTATTACATAGCACCGCAGCAGCAAAACAATGGCTTCCCTGAGCGTCGGGCCCGGTTGCGAAAATGTCATAGAAAATGTACTAATTTAGCATGGAACTAAATTGTTATCATTTTTGGAGATGAGTTGGACAAAGATTCCTTTCATGTGCAAGTGGATGGAAGAAATAGACTATGGTTGAGTGTGATATTGCCAATGCCCAAGTTACATGTTGGAGCTAACGTATATAACATAATGCCGCAGCTTAACGTTACAGGTAATGTAGGAATTAATTTTAAAAGAATTTGAAAAATATCTGGACCCAATCAGACCACATATATTTTGTAAAACAGTTGGACTAGCCTATATGGCGGTCATTCTCTTGACAATTTAATCTATTGTCTTCAGACTTTAATATCTCATTGTGATCTGTCCTCAGTATCGTAGTGACAATTTAAAAATAAGATCATTCCTTGGTGATTATTTTCATGTTACCATGTTAATACCTTGGACCAACAAAATAAACTATAACCCCAACCACCCCAAATTCACTCAAAAATTTGAAAGGGGCACTTTTTGGGAAAAATAAAGCACTGTTGAAAAAAATGGGACTTTATAATGAGTTTTATCAGATACTTTAAAAGTAATACTACATGTATTGTAGTTAACAAACATAACTTTGTACATGAGCCAAGAATATTCAACCTTAAGTGTAAGCATGGGAAATGAACTTCGTTGAACTAAAGTTTTGGGTTATTTTTTCATAGTAGTACAATGAAGATGGATGGACCACTATTTATTAATATTTTTATGCTGCATGGATGAACAGCCGATATTCAAAAAATTAATTACCATTCGACGATAGATTTATGGCACCACTCTGAGTGGTACAAATGCTTCCATGCCACGGCAGGGCTGAGAGAAGAACAGATTAAGAAGAAACAGAAACATCAAGGTAGGCAACATTGAAAACACGGGTAGAATGTCTATCCGACCAATCACATTATTCCAGGATATTTATTTCATGAAAATCAGCCATTTTATATAATGATGAATTCCTCAGTCATGTCAGTCTGATGTCGTGAAACTCACAATTAGTGACCAGCACAGTCATTTGTACATGCGCAGTGGCAACTATAATAGATCCTTCTATTTTCTGAAGGAGGATTTTTTGAAGGAAATAAAAGTGGATTTTAAAGATAGTTTTCGCTTTCAACACCAAAATCGATAGAATACTTTTTAACTGGTTAGTGGTTGCAAAAAATTCCCCCAAAACCCTTTGGGGTAAAAGTGGTGGTCGGATAATGACATTTTTCCAAAAAATTCAACTGTCAATATGCAGTAAGCCAATATAACGATTTTTTATCCACTATATATCGGCAAACATATACGTAATTTTCAATAATACGTAATTTTTTTGCATTCACATGATTGCTTTAGAGCCAATAACCACAGGTATGTACCAAGTGTCACAATAAATTGCAAATTTATTTGCAGAGCGTATGTACTTCTTGATCATCATTTCTTTAGTGACAATTTCAAAAAAGATCATTCCTGGTGATTATTTCAATAGTTACCATGTTAATACCTTGACCAACAAAACAATCTTCCTTGACCAACAAAATAACCAACCTTAACCACCCCCAAATCCATAGTGTATCCTGAAAGGGCAATATTTTGTAAAAATCAGCACTGTTGAAATGGGATCTTTACACAGAGTTTATCAGATGCTTAAAAGTAATAATTAGTTGCACAAACATAAATTTTTGTATATGAACTAAGAATATTCAACCTTCAAGTGTGTATCAAGCATGGAAATGAACTTCAAGCTGAACTAAAGTTTGGATTATTTTTCATAGTGTATACAATGAAGATGGATGTTGACCTTAAATATTATTATTTACATGCATGGATGAATAAAATGATTCCGTAAAATTAATTACCATTTGATTTACATCTATGGGTACCACTCAGAGGTACAAATGCTTCCATGCCATTTGCAGGGCTGGAGGAAGAAATGAGAAGAAACAGAAACATCAAGGTAGGCAAATATTGTACCGGTTAGAATGTCGAATTGAACCGCCATTTTTTCTCATTCAATATAACCAATAAAGTAATCTACCTACCTCGTAAGGTGGAGAAATATATGGATGATGATGGACATATACTTCAAATTATTCCAGGATATTTATTTACGAAAATCAGCCATTTTGGTACACGGTAAATTCCACAATTATGACCAACAGTCATTGTACATGCAGTGGCAACTATAATATGATCCTTCTATTTTCTGAAGGAGGGGATTTTTTAGTGAAATAAAGTCCCGAAAACCATCATAAAAGTGGATTTTTAAAGATAGTTTCACCAAAATCGATAGAATAATTTTTAACTGGTTATGGTTGGGAATTCTATTTTCAAAAAACCCCAAAAGTGGCGGGTTGATGTGACATTTTCCCAAAATTCAATTGCTTCAAGTATGCAGTAAGCTTGTATAACGATTTTTTTTTTTATCCATGATATCGGCAAACATATATTGCAATTTTCAATAATATCGCACTTTTTTTGCATTCATGCATGATTGTTTTAGAGCCGATAACCACAGGTACCTCTCTACAAGTGTCACAATAAATTGCAAATTTGATTGCAG
Source organism: Zoroaster sp. YZ-2022 (assembly GCA_029582265.1). Lineage (NCBI taxonomy): Eukaryota > Metazoa > Echinodermata > Asteroidea > Forcipulatida > Zoroasteridae > Zoroaster > Zoroaster sp. YZ-2022. Next base: position 4,095 of record JAQQFT010000471.1, on the reverse strand, counting down.
AGCGTATGTACTTGAAGTAGTTTGCTTTTGTTTCATTTCTAAAGCTCAAACACTAATGATTTTATTTCCATGGAATTTCTGGACTTGACTCACAATGTTTCATTTATATTTTATTGTGACATATTTGTATTCGCCGATTCACGATAAGCCGATAACTTAAATAGGGTTCTCTATATTGCACCGAACAAAAGTTATCGCAATATTCGATATCGTGTTTATCACCCAAGCTTAGTATGCAAAATTGTTTCAAGTTAGATGTTGCTTTTTTCGCTTTCTTTCTATCTGTTTACCTTGTCTTGTGTGTGTACTTTGTTTAATTTTTTCAATCTCTTTATGTTCAATGCCCATTCCTTTACTCAGTTATTCCTCTATTTCTATTAAATATTTATCATTCTTTCTTCATAATTTAGGTCATGATGAGGTTGAGCGTGAGAATGCAGCATTGAACCTCAGAGAACCTCCCTGACAAACCTAAAAATTGGAGAAAAACTGCTTTCACAGTACAAACCTGATTGCATGCCCAAATCTAAGATGAGAGTAATATTTTGCAAATCGAAGATAAAGATTCAGGGTTTAGAAGTCATATCATTGTTCTTTATATAATGAGAGTATGTACCCAATTTTTACGCGGCCAGATTCACTGATGAAAGACCTATTTGGTACAATGATGCATAAATGTACCCTGTGAAGAAGTCATTCCAGAAGAAAACAATGAAATTCTTTTCAAAGTCATTACATCGTAAGTTCATCAAGCGCGCATAAGAATGGAGGAGCGACTGCAGCAAGTACAGGTCCCACAATCTGAAACTATCACGCCTGAAAAGCAAGACGCCATACTGGTAACTACAGATCATTTACTAAGAATACAATTGACTTGTACAGTCAATCTCTAGCTGCAAAAGAACTGGTAGAGACTGCAGTTGGCTCAGATAAATTGGGTGTACTGATACTGATATACACCACTTGGGCCATAAGTATTGCAACATACACCAAAGTTCAGTTTAAGAACTGTGTTACAATAATTTATTTATTTTTATTTACACCACTTAAGACTTTGAAAGTGCCTGTTTTGAAGTCAATGTTCTTTTACTGTTCTTGTTTCAAAATTATGTAATACACTATTGATGAAATCAGATTAAATGATCATCTCACCTGTTACTGTAAATTACATTTTAACATGTTGCAACATTTTGGCCAGTGAGTGTAGCAGGAAGGTGCTGGAGAAGAGAGATTTTCATGAAAGTGCCTATCTTCACACACTTTCAATGCATCAGCTGTACTATATAATACAATTTACACGAAGAAATCATGGCATTACAGCTACCCTGGCCATCAACTTCAGATGACTTATCCTTGCAGACTGCTTACAAATGAGCCAGTAATTTTCAATCACCCGCTGTTCATCTTACACCAGACACCGATCTACGACCCGTTGAAAGTTTACTCTGATTGAGATAATGTTGCCCCTTTAAATTCATTAACTTAATTAAAACATCTTGTTGACTTTCTTTTCATGCACCAGTAAAAGTTTTATGCTGTACCAAAAACAATACTAGCCAAATCCAAATTTAATGTTAGGGACCACAGCGTTCACTATTTTTGTATTTGTTTACTTAAGAAAAATTATTCTTTTCATTGCAAATTAGGACCTAGAAGTTTGATAACTTTTATCCCTGTATGAAATGGATTATTGATGGTGCAAAATGGATGGAAAGCATGACCATGACAAACAGCAGAAGTGTCATCTAAAAGATAATGTTGTTTCATTTCTTTATTTAAATATCTTATTAATTTTGTATTTTAACGAAGAATGTGTTTCATCAATTTAAATATTTACACAAAATGTTGACAATTTAATAACCAATAATTTACTTTTTAAAGATGAGAAAAGATTCACAAAATTGGTCTTTGATGTAGGTAGGTTAGATCCAGGGCTGTTTGTAAAGAGGGTGGAGCTCAAGGAGATGGGAAATGAAACCCCCAAAATATTGAAATGAATGACACTTTAAAGTTTTTACATGATCAATTAAAATTTGGGAAAAACTTAAATAGACGTTCAGGGAAAAAGTTGGGTTCAGACCTTTATTCAAGGCAAGATTTTTTTTAAACTGGTTCATTTCTTTACAATGACATCAAATATTTCCCAAATATTTGGGAATCCTTTTTCCCAAACTCTTCTCCTCACCTGACTGGACCGATTTGATGATTAGGTAGAGAAACATTAAAAAAATATTCATGAACTATTCAATTATACAAAAATCTCCATTGAAAAATGTGGTTTCTAAGAATGGCCAAAAGAGGGCGCTATTTTCATGTCATATGTTCAAATGCAACAAAATTGCCAACTGGCAAATTTTGTGAGTGTGGATTTTATATTAGAATTTACAAGTAATTGTCTTCAAACTGTTTGTATTACAAAGTTCATATGCGCTACTTAAACTCAATTTCTGAATGCATTTTCATTGCACGCCCGTGGTCTAGCTAACAATTCGAAGTCAAATCATGCTGAACTTAACTCCACAGTCGTAGTCTTCGTCAAGTCGCACTTGGCACCAATGGATGCAAGTTTTATCATCAAACTTTTTCTGACAAGAAACCATATTTACCTTTAAAGTTCCAACTTACCACGTACTTTTAACAAACTTTAGGTGATGACGCCCCAACATGATGAACAATCAAACACCCTTGAGAAATCCAGCATTCTACTCACTAGACTAACATTTGGGGCAGTTTTAAGAATTAACCATTGGGAAGAACCTTTCAACCTTTGTAACATTAGGATTTTATGGGAAATTTGTAAGTGAATGAGGAAATTGTACTGCAGAAAAAATAGCTGCCTGGTTGACTCGCTCCTGCAATGTCTCCCCCATTTAGCTGTAATAATTGGCGCCTATTAAGGATTAGATTTTAAATGTTATTTATCATAACTGGGAGAAAGACACAATCTGATAATAAAAAGCTCTTTAACTCATAGCACACTTAAAAATATGCTCTTTATTTCTCATAAATACAAACTTGTACAATGTTAACATTTTGGATTTATTTTGCATTTTTAAACAACTTTAGGTGATGACACCATAACATGAACCCCAAACACCTTGAGTTTGTTTTTTACAAACTCTATACCTCTAGTTATTGCTATAATTACTCCCAAGACATGTTTTCCATTCCCATGCGGAATTCAACTTTCCAACAATGACTTATAAATAAAAGAAAACCTATTGCAAAACTTTTCACAACCAGTTTTCTTGAAACACAACTTTGCACCTTAATTATTACTTTTTTGCCAGTTACTTTTTCGTTATCGCCTTCTTCCGGACACTTGACGTAATGATCACAGGTTTACAGCGAATCTTACCCGATGTAAAGTTGATGATGGTATCAATCCTCTTTGAAATCTTTTCTGTCTCTAGAGCTATTATTTGGCATAATTGATAATGTCATTTATCTGATATAGGCAGTGCCAGGTATCCGGGATCCGGTACCCAACCGAAACTGTCATTACCTGATTCAAAGCTTTCAGTTCCAATTACATGTAAACTTAACATTTGAGAAAAGCCAACAGAAGCTGGTAGTTTTGACTACCAAATAATGTAATTTATATACTTTACAGACAATTTTATCGTCAAGAAAAGATTACACCGATATAACACATTTGTAGTATTTTACGGAGAGTTTACACACTTTCTTCCAACTGATCCAGTATGATACATTGTATGGAATCATTAAGACTGCTAAGGGCCTGGTGGGAGGAAGAAGCTGTCATTATTTGCAATTGTTGGATTAGTGCTTGCTTTATGTCTGCACTTCTACACAAGGGCTCAAAATGTTGAAATACTTCCCAAGGTATACATGTATTCTAGTGCACTTATATAAGTCAAACACTGTCAAACTTTACGCAGTAGTAAGTAACTGGTCAAAATGAATCTACCGCTTTTGACTGGTAAAAGCATTGTTCGGTATTGTTCAGGGTAGTCAAAATGACAGTAAAAACCAGTCAAAAATGCCCCTGTGTGCACATTTAGTCAACAGTCAAAACAGGCAGCTGACTGGCTTTGACCTCTACAGCAACTTTCCACTAAAGTGCATCAATAG
>JAQQFT010000470.1:0-25939 GCA_029582265.1 Zoroaster sp. YZ-2022 | reverse complement strand
AAAAAGTGAAGGAAAATAAAAAAAATGTTGGGAAACTGTTTGAGCATCTTTAATTTTGTTTTTTTTTTGGGGGGGGTTTAAACCAAAAGTTAAAAGGATGTTTTTTCTTTTTTTAAAAAAAAAAATTTTTTTTTTTTGTTTTTTATTTTTAAATATTTTTCCCTTTTAAAAAATGCCCCCACACCCTGAAGGATTTGACTTGGGGGGAAAAATTTGCCAAACTGGAAAATGTCGCGCCAAAATTGAGCGAGCCGGCCCCCTTTATTTTGGCCAACTTTGCTCCCCAAATACATTTGGGGTTAATGGGAAAAGAAGGTTAACACCTTTTGGTGGTTGACCTAAAACACACAATTTTATTATTCGGAAAAAATAGGAAAATAAAGCACGCTTTGAAAGTGTGAAAATGGATCATTAAATGGTCTACTACGTATTTTTATCAATAAAGTTCCCCCAACATTAAAATTTTTTTAAAATTTGTCAAAATCTTTAATAAAAAGGGGGGCCCAGAAAAATTTTTTTTAAAAAAATTTAAACAAAAAAGGTGCCCCCCTTTAATTTTTGGGAGACTCCCCCAAAATAAGTTTTGAATTTTGTGTTTTTATAAACATAAAGAAACTGAAAGCCAAATTTAAAATTTATATTCAAAAAAAAAGGGAAACTTTGTTTATATTGTTTAATTTAAAAAGAAAAGCCCCAAAGCCCGGGGAAAGGTTGAGGGTTGGGAAAGGGGGAAACCCCCTCATGGGGGGTTTCCTTTTGTAGGGGGGGGTTTCCCCAAAACACCCTTTTTGTCAACGCTATCCCATGAATTTTCATTTTGGTGGCCCCATGGGGCAAACGCTTTGTGTCGGCTTTTACAAAGGGACGCGAGTGTGGACTTGAAAGGGGAAAAAGGGGCCGTTACCATGATTTCCATTGATAATTCATGAGTTTCCCAACCTTTTTTTTTAATTTTGCAATTTTTATGAAAAAACAAAATATTTAACTTTTTTTAAATCCCTTTTAAATTTTTTTTTTTTTTATTTTTTTTTTTTTTTTTCACAAAAAGGATTTTCCAAAAATTAAAAGCATTTTTTTAAACAGGAAGAAGGATTTTTTTTTAATTTTATATAAATTTTTCCACCCAGCTTTTTGCCCCAATTTGGTTAAGGGTAAACCCAGCCCTGGGGGTTTGATTCTCTCATTTATTTTTTTTTCCCCATGGGGATTTTTTTTCCATTTGCGGTTTTTTTTTTTGGGGTTTGCCCTTTTTTTGTTTTTTTTATTTTGTTTTTTTAAACTGTCATCATTTTTGAAAATAAGGGGAAAATTATTCTATGTTTGGTTTTTTTTAAATATAAAAGCAAAATTTTTTCCAAAAAAGCAAAAAGGGATTTTTTGAAAATTTTTCTTTTGAAAATCTTTAAAAAAAAAAAAAAACGTTAAAAAATTAGATTTTTCCCCAAGGGAAAAGAAAATTTTCCCAAAATTTTCCCCACAAAAATTTTGGGACTCTTTTTTTTTTTATTTTAATTTAATAAAAATTTTCTTCTTTTATTAAAAGTTAAATTCATTTGTTTTTTGAGTTTGTTTTTTAAAAAATTTCAGGAAAAAATTTAAAGGTCAAATTTTGTTATTTAGTAAATTACTTTAATTTTTTGGGGGGTTTACTTCGGGGCATGAATCTTTTCAAGGTTAAAAACAAGTTTTTGTTTGCCCTGTTTCTTGTTTTTTTTTTTTTTTTTATTGTTGTTTTTTTTTGTGGTTTTTTTTTTTTTTTTTTATTTTTTATTTTTTTTTTTTTTTTTTTTTTTCTTTTTTTTTTTTTTGGGAGGGAATTTAAATAAGAAAAAAAAAAATTCCCTTTTTAAACCCCAAAAAAAAAATTAAAAGAAAATAATTATTTTTTTCCTAAAAGGTATATGCAGGTTCCAATCCCAAAATTTTTCCAAAAAAAATGCACTAGGATTTCCAATGGGGGTTTTGTTGAAAATTATGGAGGGTTCTCTTTTTTTGTAAATCTTTTCCCGGGCTAAAAATTTGGAAAAGGGGATTTGTTTTATTTGGGGAAAAATCTTCGATCCCCAAAGGGGGAAACCCCCCCCCCCCCCCCCCCATCCCACCCGGGGAAATTTTTTGTTTTTCCCAAAATTAAAGAAGAAAAAAAAATTGTTTCATTGTATGTCTTTTTTTTTTTTATTTTTTTTATTTAAAAATTTTTTTTTTTTTTTTTTTTTTTTTTTCCCCTTTTTTTTTGAACCCTTCTTTGAGAAAAACCCCATACCGGAACCACAAGAACATTATAACCCGAGGGACCCCCCCGGTTTAACCCCCAAATTCCGGAACCACCAACCTTTCCCCCCGGATCCAAATGGGTGTTGTGGGAGGTTTCGATGTCACGGGGGTTGGGTTCAGGTTTTTTATTGTAAAAATTTGTTTTTTGAAATTCCCCTTTTTTTATAATTTTGGGGGAAAATCATTTCCCGAAAACCCAACCTTTCAACCCCCCGGGGTTTTTATACAAATTTCACTAAAAAAACCCTTTTTTTTCCCCTTAAAAGTCCAAAAATTTTAAACTGTTATTTAAATTTTAACTTTTTCCCCCTTTTTTCACTTTGAAGGGATAAAAATTTTGGGGCAGTCAACGGGAAAAAACCAACGCCGCAGGAAACCGGGTTTAATAAAAATCCCCCTCTTACCCCAGGTAGTCTTTGAAAAAAGTATTTTTTGAGCAGAATTTTATCCACCAAGTGCAAGGTTGTTAAAAAAATTTTTACCCCCAACGTTTTTTGATTCCCCCTCTAAAATATTTTATGTCCAAACGTTTTAAAAGGGGATTAGAGGGGCTTTCTTTTTTTTTTTGGGTTTTTTTTAAAACAGTAAAAGGGGGGTTTTCAAAGTTTTTCTTTTAAAATAAATCCTTTTTTGGGTTTAAAAAATTTTAAATTTTTTTTTAAAAAAATTTGTTTGTAAACGGGTTTTTTTTAAAAAAAAAAAGGGATTTAAAAAGTTTTCATTAAAAAAATTTGGATCTTTTGCCCCAAAAAAATATTAAAAGACAAAGTGTTCTGCTTTTTTTTAGAAAGAAAATTTTCTTTTTTTTCCCTTTTGCCAGATAAACCCCCCAAAACTTGTACAAAAATGTAATTGCTTGCAAACAAAAAGTAAAAAAAAATTTTTTGCTAAAACTTTGGAATTTAAAAAGGCCAGCCTTTTTTCCCCTCCAGACTGGTCTGTTTAGGGGTTTTAAACAAAAAGATCCTGTAAAATCTAACCCCCCTGGGGCAGGTTGGGGATTTGTGAACCCCAAAAAAGGTTTTTTGTTTAGCAATGAAAGGATTCAAGGGCCCCAATTTAAATTGGGGGATTTATTATTTGCTTCCCCCATTAACTTTCACCAATGGGGGAGCCAAAATAATCCCCTTAGAAGAAAATTTTTTTTAAATTTCCCCCAAATTTTAATTTGTAAAAAGAAAAAAGCAAAAAGGAAAATTTTTAACAGGGGGGGTTTGTCTATTTAAAAGGATTTAACAAAAAAAAGTCAGAAACGAGCTATGGATCCAGAACGTACACTGTTTGATGCTACCCCAGAATGGGGGGTTCAAACCCCAACCCCCAAATGTTTTTGGTTTTTAGCAAGAATTTACAAAAGTTCCTTCCCCCCGGGGTTTTTCCGGGGGGACGTTGGGTTTTTTAATATATCTTAAAGGGGAAGTTGAGCATCTCCCCGGGGATAGTTTTTTGGGAAACGGGGATACGGGGTAAAATGTCATTTTGACACCATTTTTTATCCGTTTTTCCCCCAGTTTTGCGGGTTTTGGGGTTTTGGTTGTGTTGGTTTTGGGGTTTGGTTTTGTGTTTTGTGGTTGCGTTGGTTTTCGTGGGGTTTTGGTTTTGTTTTTGGTTGTTTTTTTTGGGGTTTTTTTTGGTTTTGTGGGTTGTTTTGTTTTGTTTTTTTGTTTTGGGTTGGTTTTTTTTGGGGCCGTTTTTTGGGGTGTTTTGGGGGGGGGTTTTTTGGGTTTCCCCGTTTTGCGTTGCGTTTTTTTGCTGTTGTTGTGTTGTGTTGTGTTGAGTTGTGTTTTGTTGTGTTGTGTTGTTGTGTTGTTGTTGTTTGTTGTTGTGTTGTGTTGTGTTGTGGTTGTTGTTGTTGGTTGTTCCCTTGTTTTGTCTTGGCTTGGGTTTTTTTTCTTTGTTTGGTTTGCGCTTGCTTTGTCGGTTTTGTTTGCTGTTGTCGTTTTTGTTGCGTTTTGCTTTGTTTTTTTTGGTTTTTGTTTTGTGTTTTGCTTTTGCGTGTAATATATAATACATACATGTAAGGTATAATGTAAAGAGTATTGTGGGTAGGGATAAAACAGGGCCCCAAACCCCTGCAAATTTACGGTTTTTAAAACCCCCCCAACACCCCTGAAAATTTTTTTTGGGGGTTTTGTGTTTGTTAATATGGAGAAAAAAATTTTTTAAAAAAAATTTTAAAAAATTTGGATTTTAACCCATCATTTGATTTTGCATTAATAGCCCTTTAAAAATAAATATGAAATAATACAAAAAAAAATTTTAAAAATTTTGTAATTTTTCTACCTTTTTTTTGTTTCACCTTCACCCAATTCCAATTTTTCACCCCCAAGATAAATTTCGAGGCTCCATGAAATGGTTTAAAAGTGATAAACCCTTTGGCTCAGACCGGTTTTGGACAAAAAATTTTAACGGGTAAATTATGAAGCCGGGGAACTTTCATATTAGTCTGATGCACTACTTTCCAATTGATCGTATTGTGTTTAATTTCAGTCCAGGGGCCAGACCAATTTTTCCCCTCGCCATTCATAAACGATAAACGACGCTATTACACAACATACCCCAACCAACCCCCGGGGGTACGGGGTTTTGGGAACCCCCCTCCAAACCCCAGGGAAAAAATTAAAAATAAAAATAAAAAACGCTCACCCACACCTATTCACTAAAATTGAATTGAGTTTATTGATTATGCATTGCCCATCTCAATCGGGGGCAGACGAGCGTTTTTTTATATGGCACAGCCGACAGCTCGGTTTTCAGCAATTTCAAAAAATTTAGCTTAAATTGATGGGCTGTACACTTTTCATATGCACTTTTATAATGATGTACAACAATATGAACGAAATTTTGGGGCCAGGGGCCCCTTCCGTTTGGGAAACTTTATCCAAAAAACAAAAGGACAAATTCCCAATCACATTTTGAGTAGTATGCATTGTTGAACACAACAACAAAAAAACGGGGTTTAATATTTTATCGATGAAAAAAAGATTATTTGAGTAAAAACCTTTTCTTAGAAATTGACAACTTTTTCACGCCTTCACATTTTATGTCTTCAAAGGTGTTTTATGTCAACGGCCAACGTTTTTGTGTGTGTAGTTATAAGGAACCCCCCTATAGGTCAATTGCAAAATTAAAAGTGCAGAGAAAAAGAATCAATTTTAAACCAAAAATATTATAGGGTGTCCAGCCGTTGTCGTCCGCCGAAGCAGTAAAATATCCTACAAACTTCCCCAATCCTGGGAAAATTGAGATTAAACAGAATACCAGATCTTTTTGCAAGACGGTCATTTTGTTTTTTAGTAACATCCATGCGAAGAGGGTGCCCTTTCCCGAAACGCCATCCAACACGAACCCATTTTGATTTGGGAAAACAGTCTTTAACCAAGACTGCCCAAAACCTATTCCCGGGGTTGTTAAGACAAATAGGAAATATATTTTTCCAAATTAAGATTCCTTCGGAAAGAAACGATCAGAACCCCACAAAAAAGGTTTTTATTTTTGATGGAACGTAATGGAACAAAAGTTACCCCTCAATTTGAAAAAAAGATCTTTTAAATTTTACAACCCTGCAAATCTTTCCAAAAATCGCATTTTTTACGTGATTGCTTCATGCCATTAAGATACAAAAAAACATACAATTCCTCGCCCAAATTTTTTTAATACCCGGTCAATTGTTTGTTTTTCCCCATTTCGAGTGATGAACTGAGGGGGGACAGAATATGTAGAGTCGATTGAGTAATACAGTTTGCCAAAAAGCCCAAAACCCCGTAACAAGTCAAACATTCCATCCCATCCATCACACATGTATTAGTATGTACTTTTTGATAGTGAAAAGCCAGAGGGTTTTTTCATAAAACCCAAACAAAAATCTTTTTGGCTAAAATGAAAACAAAGGGGCACATGTCATTAGATACTTACCACCAGAATCCTGGGTTTTTCCAATCAGTCTTTGAGATCAAAACCCAAAAAACAAATTTATTTGGGGTGTTTGACCTCAAAGAGTCCTTCTCAAAGCCAAAGGTTTATTTATAACCTTTTATTATATCCTTAAAAGGGAATTAAACCATTTGGGGACAATTTTCGGGTTTACCCCCTTTTGGACACTGGGGGGCAGCCACCTGTTGTCCTCCCCACCGCAAAAAAATCCTGGGGAATGTCAAACCCGAGAATCGGCTAGCTAAAAGACATTGATGCCTCCACGCCCATGGGTTTTGGGGGGGACCCCACCTTTTAACCCCCCCAGAAACAAGTTGTTTTTTGGGTTTCCGCCCTGGGTTTAAAAGGGACTGAAAGCGTATGTCCCGACCAAAATACAGCTAGTGATTTCATCCACTGGAGTTTCCAAGAAGGGCGATTAATCCTCTCAGTCTATCTCCTTCATCCAAAATAAAAGAGAAAAAACACCCTTTTAAAAAAAAAAACTTTGTAAAGTAAATTAGTTGAAAATAAAACTTTTTTAAAAACCGCTTTTTTTTCTTTTTTCCCAAATTGGTTAAGACAGGATTATAGGGATCTATAAATGCTATTTACACTTTGCCGAAAAAAAAACCTTAAAAAATTTATTCAGAATATGATGGGATCGAAAAAGAAGCCCTCAAATTTGGGGAAAAGCATTTAAACCAGTGGGTGGCCGTCGATATTTGGTTTTATGCTGATCGTTTTTGTTCGGGGCTAAGTTTATCCGATAATTTTGACCAGGAATTCCCAAAGCTTGGACTGTCTGGGGAAAGATTTTCATTTTCAGGAGGGGGGGGTTTTTTCCCAACAAATTTTAGAGCCCCACCCATATTTTTTTTTTTTTTTTAAAGAAGTCAGGCAAATTTTTTTTTTTTTTTTTTTAAAGTTTTTAAACATATCAGAATGCACCACAACATCAAGAATGCAAACATTTTGTGGGTCGATTTGTTTATTTTAAGATCAAATAATATTATGATCCTGCCAAACCCCAAACTTGGACCCAACTTTTGGGTTGACCTCCCAAAATCGGGTTAAAAAGTTCCCCAAATTTCAGGATTTTTTTTTTCCATCAGAATCAGAGAATGCCCCAAACCTAAGGGACATGAAAATCAAACTGGTCCCGTTTTTCCTTTTAGGCTGTTTTATTTGGTAAATGCAAAAATTTTGGTTTTAAGAGCGGGGCACATATGCACTTTGCCCCCCGGATCTGGATCCGGGCATTTTTATTTTTTTTTAATTTCGTCGTATGATATATATTCATGGATATTATATGTCCAAAGAAAGGCCAACTACAAACCAGGTTTTCAACACAAGTAAATATATTTATAATATTAATTGGTTTGGAACTTTTTAACTCAGTGTGTGTTTTTGTGTGTTTGTGTGTGTGGGTTGCACTGCAAACCCCTTTTAAATATAAGAAAGGGGAAAATGGTCCTGGGTTATGTTTTGTTCTTCGTCTCGAAAAAAGCAAAAACCAATGGGGAATGTTTAAAAAATTAGAGTCCAAACAATGGAAGAACAATGAAGGTCCCCAGACGCCTTGAGATTCCCCACTGTGTGTGGTGTGGCGGAGCATTCAAACCGGGGGAGTAACAAAGGGAAAATTTCCCCCCTTTTAAAATGGGGGCAATTCCCATTTTTGGCAAAAAATTTTACAAAGGGAAATCCGAAGGTGTTACACCGGGGTGGGTGGTAGGATTGTGGGGGGCTTATAAAAAAGGGTAGGCCAAAACAATTTTTGGGGGGCATTTCTGTCCCAAGCATTTTTTGGGCCCCCAACGGTTAAAGCGGATGTCCCCCCAAACGAAAAAAATTGTGTGTGTGTGTGTACATGTTTACAATAAAAAAGATTTTTTTAAAAAAAGGAAAGTCTTGTTTTAGAAAGTCCTTTGTAAAAAACCAATGGTACATCACTAGAAAGTCCGGTTTTTTCGACACACAAAGAGGGTTTAAATGGGATAACCAAGGGCTTAAAACAAAGGGGCAATAGGTCCCAGTTTGGGGTTATTTTTAAATGTCCTATTTGTAAAACAAAAAATTAAACATCAGAATACTGATCAAACACGAAGAACCACCATTTTTTTTTTTTTAGAACTTTTCTACCAAAAGAGAATTGTTCCAAAGGTGTCACCGAACGTCTTTATTTATCCTTTTTACCGCAAAAACAAACAATTGCATAAAACAAACGAATATGCTAAAATTTTCAAAACAAAAGAGTTGGGCCCCAGTTTACCCCCCTAAACCGTGTTTTTTTTTTCTCCGAATTGTTGTGGTTTTAAATGCCGAAATAGTGTTGATTTTAAAAAATTTAAAAAAACAATCAATTTTTTTTTAAAATTTTTTAAAAGTTTTTTTGGGTGGAGCAATTTTTTTAACGTCCGCTCACGGGGAAAGAAACTCAATTTTCATTTTGGCCCCACAAACCAGCCCGAAGTTTTTACTTGAACATAGCAATTTCGAAAGGGAAACCACCAGACAGGTCCCAATTCATGACAAATAGCTGGGATCAGATCTAAATGCGATCCGCCCTGTAGCGAGAACAACTTTTTCAATATATTTTTCACATCACACTGTGATTCTTTCAAAGTGGGGGGTTTTTTTTGGGCTATTTGGCTGCATCTGTTTAATCCAGGATGTCATGAAGAAGCTATTTTACAGTTTCCACAACATTTGAGGTCAAATTTATTTTGAAATAGATACCAATTTTCAGAGGCCAAACCTTTTTGTATTTTTTTGTGATTGTTTGTTGTTTTTTTTTTTTTTTAAATTAAAAATTTTTTTTTTAAATTTTTAAATTAGTTTTTAAAAACGAGTTTTGCAAAATCCCAAATTTTTAAATTTTTTTTAAACTTTTAAAAAAAAAAGGGGGGCCCGTGCATTTTAATGGGGAGATCGGAGCGCAGATGGTGGGCCCACATGGGAGGAAACATATCCGTCTCAGGGGGTGAAACCATAGATCAGTTTAAGATCGGGCTTGTTGACAGAAATGCTCTTTTGGAATAAAGGGGAAGGGTTTAATGCGGGGTTTTAGGTATAAATTTTTTAAAACAGCACAAACAAAGAAAATTTTATATCAAAACTACGGGAGGGACAAGCAGAGGGGATATTGTCTGACATTAATTAGCCAATTTTTCTATCCAGAGATGAGGGGACCTGGGATCCATGAAGGTCTTTCCCCCCATTGCCCCTGGTTTTTTTTAAAGCAAAACCCTTTCCAATATGAAAAATTTAAAACACACTTTTTATTTTATTTTTTTGGGGCCCCGTCCGATGGATGAGTTCGATATTGAACAAAGCAGTTTTTTTTAATTTAAGTCTCTATTTACAAATTGATATGAGTGAAGACAAAAGAGAATGTGTCTTGTATGCATCAATCATAACATGGGTGTGATTGAAAACAAACTTTAAAATTAGAGGGTAGGGACCGCTTCTGGGGTGATCCGGTTGGAAAAAGGTTTTGTTATTGAAACAAAATTTTTTTTTTCCCCCGTCTGTCTCGCCATAGCCCAGACCCCCTGAAAGTCAAAGATGTTTCTATACCCTATTTTGGGGCCGATTTTAGGATTTTAAAGGGGGGAAAAGGGGGACAAGAGGAATATGTACTGGGAAAAACCATTTACGAGTATCAGACATTCCCCCAAATACCCCCAAACCCCAAAACCCTTTTTTTTTTAATTTTTATTTTATTTTAAAAAATAAAAAGATTAAAAAAAAACCCCACAACTTATTTAGGATTTTTATTTTACCCAAAATTAAAAATTTTTTACGATATGAAGGAACGAAACCCCCCCAAAAAAGGGTTTTGGGATTGCTTTTCCCAAATTTTTTTGCATTCCCAAATTTCCCTAAACCCAAATTGGGGGACCCTTTACGATTTGATGGATTTGGGGTGGTTTCAAAAAATAGGGTTGGGATTAATAATTAATTTTTTTTCTTTGAGTAATTTTTTAAGAAACAGGTTTTGGAATAGGGAAAAATGTAAGCAGGCTGTCAACACAAAAAAGAAGGTTTTGTTTACATCACAGTCACAGTTGCCATGACAACACAGAAATATTTTTGGGTCAATTTTTTTTAGAAACAAGATTTGGGAAAAAAATTTTAATGTATTTTTCCTCACCCTCACTTTGGGTCATTTTTGTATCACAGAAAACTGGGGGGTTCGGGGAGATTTGAAAATCCCAGAAATGGACCCGGATATCGAAAGGCCCAAAGAAGAGGGTTGACAAGTCTGTAACGCCACTATTGAGTCCTTTTTTAACAACCCAACAGAGGGGGCACAACTTTATAATATTTTTAAAGTTTACAGATTTTTTTTTCAAATAGTGTCTGTATTGAAATAAATCCCTATCAAACCAACGTATCTGGATTAGACGGGGGAACACGCTTGAGATGGGGGGTTCGGTTTTTTCAAACCCCTGTTTTTTTGGTTGAGGATTTCCACAGATATCTTAATCTTGAACTTCAACTTGTCTTTGTTTAAAGATAGTTCTTTTTTTTGAGTTGTTCGGTTATCAAGGGTTTTGATTTATATTGTGCACCAGTAATGTATGAATGGGCAGGATGTCAAAAAGCCAATGTTGGCCACTTGACCACCATTTTTTTAAATACGCAGGGGCCCAAAGGCCAAAAAAAGATAACGAAGTTTTTGGGGGGAAAGGATAAAAAAGGGCCTTTAAAAAATATTTAAAATGACTTGTACGAAATGACGGCCATAAAACTCATTCTCATTTTTTGACCCAAAAAGGGGCCCCACAGCGATTACGATTCGTTCATGTTACCTTTGTTTCTTTTCACCTTTTTAGCAATTTTTTCGTTTTTTTTTTGTGATCCAGAGGGATTACCTATGACTGTCCCCCGTTTCCCAGTCGCATATCCCCACCCCCATCGCATCCCTTCCACCAGGGGACCCCACCAACCCAGGTCACCAAGAAACGAATTCAGGAAAGAAAAAATTGAATTTGTGTTTTCAAATGAAAAGTCATTGAATTTTTTAAAAATTTAAAAGTCCGTTTATAACAACTTGTATAAAAAATTAAAAAAAAATTTAAAAAACCGGAAAAGCATTTTTTTTTGTGGTAAAAAAATGCATTATTTTCCAGTTCATTCTAGACAAGACAAGAGTTCATTTCAATAATTTGATTAACCCCCTATACAGCTGAACTTCAGTGGCAGAGTTACAGTTCAAAATCAGTCAAATGACTGTTTTTGTTCCCCCCGGGGGAATTTTTACTTTTTTACTGTCATTTTGACCAACCCGAACAAAACCAAGAGCCACCAGTCAAAAATCACCATTTTGACCGAAATGTATTTTAAAAACGAAGGTTTGCTAAAAAAAAATAATAATAAGTGTGGAAAAGCATATCCAAACTAAGGGTGCTCAACAAGCAACCTGCCCCTAAAGCCTAAATCATTTTTAAACCATCTCGCTCCCCGGGGGGATAGCCAATGAAAAAAATAGGGGAATCAACCAACTCTGCCCTCACAAACCCCTTTTAACCCCCGGGGAGAGAAGCAATTTGGTTATGTCTTTCTCAAGGGCAAACACCCGGGGTTAACCAATTTCTGCTGTAAAAAGAACTTGAGTCCGTAAGCTAGACCGCCCCCTAATTTCCCCTGTTTACTTTTTTGCACTAGAAAACCGAGTAAACATTTTTGAGGGTTTAAAACAAAAAAGGGTTTAATTTTTCAAAATTGACAGCCCCCGGACACAAATATTTCTGGAATGTTTTTAATCGCAACTTTACAACAAATGTTTATGAAAATTTTTGATCTTTTTTAAAATGAGGAAATTTCAAAGTGGGTTTGGGTTAATCAAACCTTCCATTTTCCCAAGGCCAAAAATTCTGGTTTTGGTTCCCCCCTTTTTTTGGTTTTCTTTTTTTTTTAGAAACATGTCCAATTGACCAAAATTGCTGGATCGATTGATTTCTCCCTTTTAAAAAGGACTTTTTCTTGGGGGAGGAACGCTTCCCAAGGAGGCCTCTTAGCCAATATTTTGTAGGGAATGTGGTTTTTCCCAAATAACCACATATACATGTATCATGTATTTAGGGTTGACCTATGACCAAAAAACCAAAGGGTGTAAATGACCTTTTTTCTGTTTTGTTTCAGAAAGACCCTTTTGAAATAAGGTTGTCTGAACCCAAAACCCCCAAGAGGAGTTTAAATTTTTTTTTTTTTTTAATTAATTTTTCCCCACTTTTTTTCTTAGTTCATTGCCCTTTTCCCATGCATCTATTGAAAAAAACGTTTGGGTATATGTTTTAGTTTTATTTTGGTCCCCTTGTTAGTTTGAAAATGGAAGAATAAGTAGAAATCATAAATGAGAATATAGAATCTGAAAAAATTTTTAAAATTTTTTAAAATTTTTCCCCCATTATCAAAAGAGGTGGGTTTTAGGCATATAAAGAAAAATTTAAAAACAATTTTTTCATATAGGGGACAATTTTTTTAATTTTTTTTTTTTATAAAACAAATTATTTTTTCCCAAAGCCCAAATAATTTTTTGAACGTTTTTATAGAATGAAGGAGGGAACCACAAAATTCCCCTAACACAATTACAAAATATATAAACCATTCCCGACATGTTCTGTTTGGGCCAATAGGGGGCCCCAGATGTAACTATGAAAAAATTAAACCCCTCATCCCGGGAAATTTTCACATGACCAGCCTGAAGAGGGACGCACGTTTTGACCCAGAGGTATAAATTTACCCCGATCCGGCCGGCCCCCTTTTTCCGTTTTCAACTTGATCTTGGTTGGAGGGCGCCGAGCCTCTGCGTGACGCCAGATCTTCAGCAAAACCAACAAATACCCAAATTAAACTTTGAGGAGAAATGAGCCGCTTTTCCCGATAGGAATAGGGGACCGTCTTACAGCCCCTGTTGGGGGTGTTTGGGTTACTACCAGAAATATAGATTCCAAATTATAAAAGATTTTTACCTGCAACTGAATATGAAATTTGGAGCCCTAGTCCCGCCCCCTTCCAGCACATATTTTCGTATCAGACTATAATTAAAAGCATCGGTCAGCACTTTTTAAAATTTCCCCCATTTTTGGACTTTGAATTTGCCCCGGCCAGGGTGAGAGAGCAAACTGTTAAAAACCCTGGGGAATGATTAGACATCATTTTGTCTTAAATAAATGAGTGAAAATATGTTTTAACTGTGAAAAAAAATATACCAAAAATTTAGGAACACGGATTTTAACATCAAATGGGTTTGAATTTAAAACCGGGATTTTTTTGCCCCCTTCTTTTTCAGATAATGAATGTAATCAACATGCACCCTTTTATCATCTGTTTCTTTGGGCAGTTGTTTCTCATAAACGGAAACATTGTTTTATCTGAAATAAATGATCTGTTTTTAACCAGATTATTCCGTTTTCCCCCAAATTTTTTTAAATATTTGGAATGTTTACCCCAAATAATATTGTCATATTTTTAAAAAGAAGTATTTTCTTAGTCATTAAAACAGAATGAACAAATATGCCAATTAAAATGAGAAATCTCCACCCTTCCATTTTCATTCTTTTTTTAAACCCCCCCAAAAAAAAAAAAAGTTTTTAAAATATAAGTAAACGAATTAAAGTAAAAGAAATTTTAATTAAGGAATTTTCCCCCTTTTTTTGTTCACCTTTTCTTGTCTCTTCAAACGCAAACTCACATCTGTTTCTTTTGCCCTATTCTAACCCCTCACCACCGCATTTCCTTCCTCTCCCCCGTTAAGGGTATTCTCCATCTCTATTTTAATCATTTTTGGACCTCCTTTCATTCCCCCCTGTTCCCCCCTTAAAATTTTTCACCCGTTGGGGGGGTCACCGGGTTAAAATTAATTTTTTGAGGTTTTTCCCCCACTTTAATGCCATATTGACTTATATACTTCTCAAACAATTTTGGAACACGGAATAATCTCATGAAAAGGATGCATGTAGGGGAAAAATTTCAGACATGACTACTGAAAGAGAGAGGTTGCAAATGAAAATCCCGGGGTTTTAAAAACATTCCCCAAAAAATGACCATCTTTCAGAAACCGTGTTCCCCCAAAGTTTTGTTCCCCAAATTTTTTTAGTGTGTATTTACTCATCAGGGGTTTTTTAAGAAAGGGGGAAAACCCAGACGACCCAAAAAAATAAGAATTTCAGAAATTTTTTATATGTACGCAAAGAGAAAATGTGGGTTTTATGTTACATTTTTTTAAAATTGCATAAATGTTTATTTTGTCTTATATATAACACTCACGCCCAAAAGATTTAAAATGTTAAAATTACACTTTTCAGTAACAGGTGAGATGATCATTTAATCTGATTTCATCAATTGTGTATTAATAATTTCCGAGAAGAACAGTAAAAAAAAATTGATTTTAAAAAACGGACTTTAAGAAGTTTAAGTAGTGTAAAAAAATAAAAATATTATTGTAACATTTCCCCCCAAACTGAACTTTGGTGTGGAAATTATGGGTGGGGTATAATAAATTTCTTAAATATTATTTTTACTGAGTAAGGTCTGGGGTAATAAAACTGTGAAAAACCCCGGGGTAAATATAAATTATATTAAGAATGGGGTTAAACCTCAAAAATTTAAAATGAGTAACCATGGGAAATTTCCCCCCCGCCTGTTCTGCTTTATATACCCCCCACCCTTCCTTTGACATACCACCATTGTTTTCTTTCTGTTTTTTTTCCAGGGCTAAACCTCAGTTCACGGGCGTGAAATTGTTTTTCATTCTGACCTTCTTATTGGTCAGTTTTTTAGATGATATCTGTAATGGAAGAGTTTTGGGTACCCCTTTTTGTTTTTTTATCCTTCCCTTGTAAAGCTTTTGATTGTTTTCGATGTCTTTAGTTTTTTGTTTTGAAGTCCGGGTTCCCCGGATTTTTCCTGATTTAAATTTTTTTTACAAACTCCCCCCCTCCACATTATTGAAGACAAAAAGGTTCCAAACCCTAGTTTTTTAGGGGGTTGGGGGTCCATAAACCTCCAAAAAAACATCCAGGAGGTTCAGGGCTTTGTCCCAGACGAAAAGGGGGACGATGCCATACCCATTTTGGACTTTATTTGCCGGCAACCCAAAAAATAATAAGAAAAAAAATAGTCTTGTTTGCAAATCAGTCAAAATTTAAACCAAGATCCTTCACAGAAATATAAAAAAAAGGGAAATTAAATACACCAAAATATAAACAATAAAGAAATTATGAAAGAATGAATAAAATAAACAATTGAAAATTTTACAAAAATTTAAACATAAAAAAAAATATAGTTAATAAAAAGAAACCACTAAAAGGAAAAATTAAAAAAGAAACACAGTAATACCCAAAAATAAAACTGATTTTTTGGATTTTTTTCTATGTCACAAGAGATCCTTGTACTAGGTTTAAGACATAGTTGTATCACCAAGGGTTTTGAATTTGCCTTTTTTTTCCTCATTGGAGATTAGGTTTAATCAGATAAAAAATTTTATTCAATGAATAGTTTTTTTGTTTTTCCCCCGCTTTGTAGCCCATTTTTTACAGATCACTGTACTTATAATCACACCAAAGGAAAAAAAAAAAGAGTTTTCCTTTTTTTTTAGGAAAAAACAGGATCCAGGTTTAAGTTTTTCCTTCAACCACAACACCCCTTTTGTTATCACATTTTAAATTTTAAAAAAAATGACTTTGTACAAACTGACTGTTCAAATTTTTTGTTTTTTGTTGACTAAGTTTTTTCCCTTTTTTGAAAATGATTTATTCTTTTATAAAACCTTTTTCAAGAAAAAAACCGTCTCCTTTTAAGAAAATTTTTTTTTTCTTTATTCCCTTTTTTTTTTAACCCCCTCTCCCAGACAACAAAAAGGGTTGGGGGTTTTAAGGATTTTTTTTTTTTTAAAAGCCCAGGGGTTAGAAAAGTCGTTTTATTTTTCCCCTTTTTTTTTTGTTGGTTTTGGGTCAGATGTTTTCGTGATTTATTTTATTTGTTTTGTTTTTCCAAATTTTTTTCATGTTTTTTTTTTTATTTTTTTTTTTTTTTAATACCAGAAAAAATTTCCTAAAGTGCCAAGGAAAAGGGTCTGATTTAATTTCTTTACTAACCCCCGATTCTTGCTTGATATTAATGAAATTTATGAATTATTATTTTGTTATATCTGTTCACGTTGAAAGCTGTATCGCCTGTTGTTCATATTTTAATGGCAATTTTCCATTTTAACAGAAATTTTATTTTGTTTGGGAACATTGTTGTTTTAGGAAGTGACTACAATGCTGAAAAATAACACTTTTCCCAAAAATCGGAAAAAATGGCATACAGAATATGTACCAAATGAATGCATGGGGTCACATCATAATTCATTTTGGCATTTTTTCCTGTTAAACAAAATTTTGACAAGTAAGACTAATTATGGACACCATGGGGAATCTCAATTGAGAGAAATTAGTTCTGAAAGAACTGAGGTCAATCACTTTAACAGATAGCCTGATGCCCAGAGATTTTCCTGGGGACATCAGAGCTGCTCTGAAATGACTACCCATACGCTAGGCTATGTCGATTTATCTCGCCAGTATTACATGCTTTATCTTTTGTAAACAAGACACAAACACACTGAGGACTTGGAACAGAGGCAATTTTTTTTTTCCATTCAGAGGGGGGGGATCCAGAAGATTTTGACTGCTTTACGGGATGACGAAGATTACCCAACACGGAAGTCTTCCGGAGAACTGAAGAGTTCAGCTCTGAGAGCATACTGATCAAACGTAAATTGTACCTCCAGTTCTTTTCAGAACCAATTACTACCAATTGAGATTCCACATGGTGTCATCCTCACCATGCAAAGCTAAAAAAGTTTTACCAAAGTTTGACAACTATTTTGTGAAATTGCTCATTTTTATTTGTATTCCCTTTTTAAGGCCCAAAAAAGTCTCTGGTGTCCGGGGGTGTTGCCTCAGAGTCTGCATCACTATTTTTAAGTTTTTTTTTCTTTTGTAGTATAAACGATGTCCAATTGCAGCCAAAATTGCTGGATCAATTGGAAATCTGAGTTTTGTGTTTAAACCATTTTTCAATAGGGGAAAGGAACATTTTCCTGAGGAGGCCTCTTAGCCACCATATTTGTATATGGGAAAATTTTGGGCTGGTTCCAATTTAAAGTGTATATACAGTATCACATATTTCACTGGTTGGCAAAAATAATTTAAAAATGTCACTGGACCATTTGAAGCCAACCTATGACCAGAAACCGAGACTTTTGGGCCTGAAAGGGATACAAGTACTGAAATGAGAAATTTCACAAAATAGTTGTCAGATAGGAAATTGTTTCATTGAAGACCAATTGCCGAAATACGTGGGGATACATCTTATCCACTTTTGACTGTCAATGTTATTTTTAAATTTTTTTCATGAGCTGACTCATTGTAGAGCATGGAGATGACTGACATAGTTTTTTTCCCTAACTATGGAAGCTGCCCAAAAAAAAAAAAAAATTGGGTTGACTTGAGAATGACTTGATTTGGGAAGACGGCCATAAAAGCTAAAGATCCAAAACGCTTCCGACTACATTTTGGGTGAAATAAGGTTAAAGGTTTAGTTTTTCTGCGGGACATTTGTCATGGCATTAAAATAGAAAATTTCTAGCAAAAATAAAAAAAATGTGTTTTACCTAAACATGATTGAAGACTTAGCCATGCCCATAGCCAACCCATACCAACCCATAGGAGCGGTTTTTTTTGTGTGTTGAGCAGACAATCAATTTCTGTTCATTTGCAGCACCTTCAGCAATAGGTCGGGCACCTGTCATTGTGTGTCCACTCATAAAAGGTTTCTGCTGCCCACTTTGATGGATGATTGAGCCACCCAACCCCCTTCACCAGGGGG
The DNA here is from genome assembly GCA_029582265.1 of Zoroaster sp. YZ-2022. Classification (NCBI taxonomy): domain Eukaryota; kingdom Metazoa; phylum Echinodermata; class Asteroidea; order Forcipulatida; family Zoroasteridae; genus Zoroaster; species Zoroaster sp. YZ-2022. Next base: position 7,870 of record JAQQFT010000470.1, on the reverse strand, counting down.
GTTGTTACATAAATCCCATATATAGGGGGGACACATAAAATGATTATATCCCCCTTCCCAGAGGGAAAAAATGAAAAAAAACATGTCAAAAGTTTGCATAAATTGTTATTTAGCATCAACATGTTATTTAAACCATTGACCAAACACCCACCCACCCAACCATGGTCTTAAAAACAATCGACCAAATCTGAAATTTAAGAATGTAGAGGACCTCTTAACGGGGGAGTCAGTCGGTTCACTTTGGGCTTCTGCAAAACTGCAAAGAAAAATTACTATGTAAACCCACTTTTTTTTGCAAAGGTTTTCAAAATTTATTAAAGAAGGATTTGGACCAATATCCATTCACTACTGTTCCAATTAAATCTTTAGTTTTTTTTTCCCCTCGGGACGGCCAATACCTCACCAATCAGATCTCCACCCCGTTCATGAGTGGTTCTGGCTCCGGGGATCCCCAGTCGGAGGGTCAACACCCCAGAAGATACCAAATTGGGGGGACGGGGGGTAGAATCCGTTGAAATAAGGAACCCATGCATGTGCAATTTTTACTTGAGTATTCAGGTTAATGTTTATTTAAAAATGTCGTTTTTTTTGTAGAAAATAAGTTTAGTTAATGCATTGTTATTACCACATTTGTCTTTTCAGTGAGGATTTTTAAAGGGAAAGGGTTTTTCAGGGGGAGAAAGTCTCAAATTCACTAAAAAAAGGAATTTCAGAAAAAAATCTCTGAAGCACCCATATGTCATGAAAACTCATGTATAATTTTGGGAAAAAGGAAATTTGGGAAAAATTGGACTATTTTAAAATTATTCCTGGGGAAGATTGATAATCATCAGATTAACACCAACTAAGTTTCATTAAATTTGACCATTTTTTTTAAATTTCAACCTAAAGATTTGAGGTTTAAACTGTCAGATTCCTGGGACCTTGATCCCATCATGATCATGTAAGCATCTCAAGTATTTATACAGCATGAAATAGTTTTCTAAATACAAACTTTATTTTGCATGTTATATATATGGATAATGCATGAGTTTAATGATGTTTTTAAATGAATCAGTGTTATCAATAATACTGAATACAAAAAATAATGTATATTATTATTGTTGCAAAAAAAAACACTGAAATTTGATTGTCAGTGTAAAACGAACACGAAGTATTGTATAATTATAAGGCTTTTTTAAATTAGTAATTCTAAACATTTTACAAGGGACTTTAATAATTTACACTTTTCAATTTTGTATACTATTTAGATTTAGTGGTTGATTTAGGAATTTGTCAATTAAAAACTGCAATATAACTGGAAGATCACAGCGTAACCAGTGAAGAATATGTTAATATGTGTCTTCTCAAGTTTAAATAAATAACACCAACGAAAAACAAAAGCTTGAGATTCTATGTTTATTTCATAGAGTAATTTAGATAATCATATTGTCCTTCTTTTGACAAGATTTCGGTCAGCCAGTCCAGCATGTTGCATCAATGTAGATAACTCAAACTTGATCTCTTTGTTTGGTTAAGGGACATACGCCTTCTTCAGCACATTGGGTAAAATAGGGAGCTATCATTCACTTGACTTTCCTTGGTAAAGGTTTGCCCAAGAAAAGTCAGGAAATGTAGGGTACAATATTGACAATTTACTTTATCAAAAACTAACCAAATTATCGGAAAGTTAAGATGGTGAAGGTAAAATTGTTGTTTTTAGTAAAGCTTGTTTATTGTAGATAACTCTTGCCAACATAATATATTTTTTCTTTTTTACAGAAATTAAATTTAAAATTGCCGAGGCCCCTTTCCTGCCATGATCTAAAATGATTGGCACTTTTCCATTTGCAAACCCCAAAAAGGCATTATGTACCTTTAAAGAGCAACTGATCTGTACCACGCCCAATTTAAGAGCCACCAGCGCCAATTTTTGCTTACTGTAACGCTTTTTCATTTCAAACTCTGCTAATCTACATAGAGAAAGGCATGTTAACTTGCTCATTAACTAGAAATGAGTTACAAAAAATACAAATCTATGGTGAATGTGCACTTCCCCAATTTTCATGCTAACCTGGGGAAAAACGCTCTATGCTTAACCCTTTCCTTACCATAGGGGCCTTTTAGTCACCAAGTTTTACACAAAAAGCACCGCCTGAACACAAAGGCCATTTGTTATAAAGCTGTAGTTTTGTTCATGTTCACCTCCATCCCCAAGCTTACAATGGTTGGAAAGAGCAAGATGGGATCTTTTCATTGGTGGTGAAAAAAAAGGTTGCTATTATGCAATCCTTCAAGTTGATTTTATAAAAGGGGAATTCAATAAGAGGTTTTTTTTATTATTTATTTTGCTGTAAAACGATATCTTAAAGGTGATAATAGAGTTTGAAAAATTGGTTTTTGAACACAAGCTTTTGTGTAAGAATGTGTTTACGTTTGAGTGGTCAAACAATGCGTCACCAGCGTTGTTTATGTCAAAACAATTCGTTTTGAGAGGTTACAAATTTTTCTGCTAAGTTAGCACAAAAATTGCTTACGTAAGCAGCCATGACTTTGGGGGCCCCGGTTACTCGTATTAAGTCAGGTACATGGTACTGCCGTTTTTTGACCCACATGATGATAATTCCCGGGAGACCACCAACCCGACTGAAAGATTCTCCAACGTCAGTCAATGAATATGCCGCCTGGTCAGTCGACTAGTGATGATTGTGTGCACACGCAACGCAGAATTTCACATCCATCAAATTTTAAGTTTAATGCACTATTTATTCAAATATAATAGGCATGACGAGGGTGTGTCTTTAACCAACATGAAGCCCAAAAAGACATACACAATGTAGAGATGTCACGTTTAATGCAAGTTATCAGATGTACTTTATAAAAACAAAACCAAAAGAAATTAAACACACGTGACGCTTACAGATTTACCCACATTTTGTGAAAAATACTTCAGCACCAAGAGTTACAGGCATTGTACACTTTAGAAACCCAAAATTACAATTATGAAAATACTTGACAAGTTTATTTGTGGGAAAGGTTTTGCACTATAAACTAAAGACAAGCCTTCAACTAAATTACTGTTAGGGCAAGGCATTTCCTTTATGGGAACATTTCAAAGAGGGAGCATTGAGGCAAATTCCCTCCATGAAGCTTAGGGCCCAAGGGTATTGTTTCCGAAGTGATTTATACAGGTTCCCCACTTAGCGAATGACAACTGAACCCCAAATGCATGCTGATGTGTGCACTCAATGTACATGCTGAAGTCATTTGAGTTCCACATGCACCGAGCAAACCGCAACTTACAGCGGGCCCTTTTGACCTCACATTGAGAGGGCACGCCACTTTGGCCTTTGCCCAAAATTTAAAGGGCCCAACCCAAAAGGCATTACGCCAACTCAGATGGGTACCAGGGCAATGGCCGCATTAAGATCAAGGCCTGTTAAAAGCCCAAACTGGTCCCTCTGATGATGTCCCAACTCAGCTCTGCATTTCGGACAGAATGCTGCCTCTAGTGATCAAGTCATCAAAGATTGAATAAACATGACAATTTTTACAAAGGTGATTCTCAAATGAGTCAATTTTGATATTTGTAAAATATTAATAACAAGATGTGCACAACCTGAATAAAACAAACAAATTGTTTTGTAATTTTAAGACACAAACCTCCCAAACAGTGTGAGAATTTCATTTAATAACACCGAAAAAACCCCTCACGTCATGTTAAGTATAAAGCAGTTTTCAAATATCCCCTGCTTAAGCCATCATCGATCATACAAATACACTGTTCAGTGTCTTATATAGACTGGAAGTAAATTTGTACAGTTGAAAACAACCATCTATAGACAATGTTCCAAAACTTCCAACAAATTTGACTGAAATGCCTCATGATCAGGGGTAAACTGGGTTTCATTTGTGTGTGTACTGGATCCAAAACCACACACTGGATCCAGATTTTTGGGAACCTTATATCATTCTCTGTATGGCCTGCAATGGTCTTACAAACAGCGCCCTATCAGGTAAGCAACTAGAAGATCCCACACCAGGTGAATTAATGTCAGATACCAGCTCATGTTTCATGGAGATTCAACTTTTGATCTTGGTTGGGGTAGAGGTGCAGATCCATGCCCACCGGTATATCCAAAACCGATAAAGGCTGGGGAAAAGCTTAGCACGCAAATTTGAAGCGCAAACATATCTTCGGCACAACATATCCCTTTTAATGGTACAGCCGGAGCCCGCCTTATTCTTGAATGGATAAAGACAGGGGCCCAAGTCTCAAACAACCAACCAATCTCCATATTCCAACACAATAGTTTATGAGAATCAGAATGAGGTTTTGTCTAAAATAGACTGGTGTCTATAAAGGATGTAATCCACTTCATTACCATGTCCTTTGGGCACTAGACTATTACGACTGGGGGGGGTTTGATGGGATTTCTGCACTTGTACAATACAAATTCTCCACATGATTATTTCTTTGAACTTTTTTTAACACAAAAAAAAACTTCCATGAAAAGAAGGTTCGATAGACCCATAAATCTTCAAAATTGATTCTAAAATAATGCAAAAAAATGACTGAAAAACGCATAGAATGTACAAAGACCTGAGATGTGTACAGCAATGAAATCATTTCAGGCCTCGGACAAGACGTGCCAATAATTCTCAAAAAGTCAATTTTTTTTTCCCTTTTTAATCCCCTAAGGATGATAAAATTTTATGCATTTAGAAATTTATTTGGTGGACAAATCATAACATTTATGAAATTATTATTATTTTTACGCAGCCCTTTTGGGTAATCATTTACCACATTTCCTAAAGTAACAAAACAACACAGGACAATTTTTCCCCGCCCTAATAAAATAAACACTTTTAACCACAGTGGCATTTTAGTCTGACTCGGGCGTAACATACCTCTTTGTACATGCAAAGGCATGGACGTGGGGCCCAGTTTAAAAATACCTTGAGAATGCAGACAAGCTCGTTGGTCGGCGGTTGAATGTGTTCCCAAGGAAGAAATTGTCTATAATCCGGCTTAGTCAAGAACAGAACAAAGATTTTCCTCTTATTATAAACTTGCCGCTTGGACAACTTCCCCGTACACAATCGCTGGGATTGTTTTTTTGGTTTTAACCTTCCACTTAATTCAATACTTTTTCTCGATTTAATCGAATTCCAAATGTAAACCCTTCCCCGAAATAACAACCGCAATTTAGTTCTGAAAAAAAACAGTTTTCAATTTGTTTTGTTTTGGGATTTTGTGACCATTTAAAATAATAATTAGTTAAACTATTTTGAAGACATTATAAGGCCTTTTCGCACGGAATTGGCCAATCCACAGCTGTCAAAATCCTCATCAGATTCGTTGAGTAGCCACTTGACCCCGCGCTTAAAAATATGCGCATAATACACGCTCATCTCCAACAAGCTTGTAAGCATGTGGTGTTTTATACATATTTCATGTACGCACACGTTAGTTTCGGACGGAGGGTTTTCCCCCACACGCATATAGGGGCGGTTCACAACTGTTGATTGGCCAATTGTAAAACGAATCCATGTTCATTTCATAAGGTCTGTTTGTCGCCGGGACAGTTTCCCCAAAAACCCTTGACAATCATCCCTGGTTTACATATAACCAACTCAATAACACGCCTCCTGATCTTCCGGTTTTTGGTTTTATTTTATTTTTTTCTGTTGAATAGTTCACCCACCTGAGCGCTAACTTTTCCCATGTGACCATAATTTGTACAGTGATGAGGAGACCTCTTCAGAAGGTGGTTGGGGAAAAGTGGAAGGGCCCATTTCACTTGGCATCTCGACAAGTTCTGGGGCTCCCCCTTTCGGCCGCCGGCTGCATCAGCAGCTTTGCTTGCGCCCGGATCAAGACGAAATTAAAAAAGAAAATAACTCGGGTTTTTTCTCCAAGACTCTTAGGGGCCCTATGCACTATTGGTGTTCTTGAAAACATGAATGATCACAGACTTACAGGAAACGATTGGTGTTGTTGATGATATATCAAAAAATTTTATTCAAATATCTAAGATATTTTTCAGTAAAATTAAAGAATTTTTTTTCTGAATGAATTTCTATCATCCAAAAAACAGAATATACTGGTCTGTAAGGCAGATACACTACTGGTAAAAGGTCTGTGGATGCATCCGTATTTCATAAGAATCGAATATATGTACAGAAATCAACCCGCTTCAGCTTATTTCATTGGATCGATTATTTGTATTTATCCATATGAAATGGAACAGTTGGTGATCCATTTGATTTTTTATGTTTTCTTGAAAATGCCAACATGTCAAAAGAAATATCTTTCAGGATGTTTGCGCCTTAAAAACCCAAATAGGCTTTAGATTCGCCGGTTTTTTAGGTAATTTCCACCCAAAGGGGTTAGCAGGATTTAGAAAGTGTCCAAAATTTGTTGGGAAATTCAAAACAGGGTGTCCAAATTGTTTTACAAAAACGCTTACATGTAAATGACAGGGTGAAATAGGGTGTCCGGGTCTGAAACAGGGTGTCCAAAGACACCCAGACACCCTCTGCAACGATGATTACCACACCGCTGTCAGATCGAACCCAACCATCCACCCAGTTTAACTTGTTTGTGAATTATAAGGCCCCCAAAAAATTCCGTTTCTGGTCATAGGTCGGTTTTAAAATCGGTTTTGCAATCTTTTGTTTGGCAATCTTTTTTTTTTGGCAACCTTTTTTTTGGCAACTTTTTTTGGCAACCTTTATTTTTGGAATCTTTTTTTTTTGGCAACTTTTTTTTCAACTGTTTTTTTTGGCAATCTTTTTGGGAATCTTTTTTTTTTCAATTTTTTTTTTTTTTTTTCTAACCATTGATACAGTGATATATGCAGTTATTGGAACCAGACCACATTTCCCATACACAAAATATGGTGGCTTTTGAGAGGCCCTCACAAAAACGTTATACCCCTATGAAAAATTTAACACATAGCGTAGAATTTAATCTTTCCAGCAATTTTGCTAATTGGACATTACTCATAGCAAAAAAAAAAATAAATACATGTAAATAAAATGCTGACGACTGGTCTGAGGTGACGAACGGAGACCAGAAACCGAGACTTTTTTTTTTTTGGCCCGACATATGTGACCTGACATATGTGACCTGACATGTGACCTGAATATGGACCGACAGTGACCTGACATATTGACCGACATGTGACCTGACATGGACCTGACATATGTGGCCTGACATGGACCGACATAGGACCTGACAAAGTGACCTGGGCATATGTGACCTGGGCATAGTGACCCGACATGACCTGACAAGTGACCTGACATATGTGACCTGACATAGTGACCTGACATATGTGACCTGGGCATATGTGACCTGACATAAGTGACCTGACATATGTGACCCGAAGTGACCTGACATAGTGACCGACATATGGACCGTCATATTTACCTGTCATATGACCTGTCATATGTGACCGTCATATGTGACCTGACATATGTGACCGTCACCACAAAATGGGCTTAAAGTCAGAAATTTAAACAATTGAGTTATTGGTATTTCTGGATTGTAGAACAAGAGTTCAATGATATATAACACTTGGGTTACAGCGATCCCCAGACCACCAGAGGGGATTTGGCTTTGTTGCCTTTTGTTTCAAGTTGTTCGTAGAAAGCGATAAAAGCTACCAACGAAATTGTCTTTAAATTGAGGTTTTTTAAATTTTCGATCGAATGAAAATTTGGAATTGATATAGGGGATTTACAATTTTAAATATAATAACCAAAAATTAGACCTCCCCCCGATTTTTCACTTTTTCACTTTACTGAGAAATGGTATAGGGGATTTACGCCATTTCATTGTAACAGGTCACATATTGTCTTCAATGCAGTGATCAACGACGGGTGA